>JANJXV010000040.1:4883658-4921158 GCA_024803745.1 Megascapheus bottae | reverse complement strand
GCTTTCTATTGAAAGACTTTTTTTTTGGTACAAGAATGATTTCCATCCAGCGAATAGAAATACTGAGGTTACAACCTTTCTTTTGCTTCTTTCAAAGACCTATTTATACTACGTGATTGTAGGGTTAGCATTTTATATTTCAATAGTGAGGTCTAACTTCAGCCTATTATTGATTTTGCGACTATAGTGCCTTTTCTTCCTTCAATTGAAAGGGTTTTAACCAGGAAAACTCAAGGAACAGCTTTCTTTTCATTAATCTCTAGCAATAGGCTTTTGAAATTCAGGGGTCTCTCCCTCGCTCCCTTTGTGTCTATGAACATTATTTGATTGCTTAGAAAGACATTATATACATTCATTCCTCTGTTCTGATTTCTGCCCTGAGGATCTAATAATTTGCATTCACTTTGTTTCTGCTTTCCTATGAGTTTGGGGAGAGCTTGAACATTTTTCTTGAAATTAATGATTCAAAATCCATGTGGGAGCATTCTCTCATCTTTGTGGAGATGGCTCAGCTTCCAGTTTGCTGTTATTTTCCATCTCCATTATGCTTGAGAGATTTTTTTCAGATAGGGTATTTTGCTTTTTTGTTGTTTTATGTATTTATGTTATTATTTATTTAATTTATTTTTGGGGGTGATTGTATCTTATCTATACCTCCTTAGTAGCTGGGATTACAGACGTGTGCCACCACGCCAGGCTTGGTGTGTGTGTGTGTGTGTGTGTGTGTGTGTGTGTGTGCATATGTTTAAGACAGAATATTAACTAACTTTATTTTTCAACCTAGAGGCTGGCTTCAAACCTCAATCTTCCCATCTCTGCCTCGCAAGAAACTGGAATTGTAGATCTGAGCTTCCTCTTTGTTTCTGACCACCCCTGCCCTTTCCACATTCATATTTTTTTTCTTTTTAGACAGTCATAGGACTTGAACTTAGGACCTAGGCGCTGTCCCTGAGCTTCTTTCCCTCCAGGCTGGCGCTCTACCCCTTGAACCACAGCTCCACGTCTGGTTTTCTGGTGGTTCACTGGAGATCAGAGTCTCATGGACTCTCCAGCTCAAGCTGGCTTGGCACTGCGATCCTCCTATTTCAGCTTCCTCAGGATAGCTGGGATTCATAGACATGATCCACCAGCCCCTGGCTTCTACATTCTTATCTGATTAGTTTGCTTCTCATCGTTTGCGCTTTCTTAAAACAAATTCCATCCTGCCTCGGTTCATTTCGAGCATAAGCATTCTCCTGAATTTTATGGCCTTTCCAGAGACATGCTTCTTCTCTTGTTCTTTCAGCGGGATGCGTCTTTGCTCTTGAAAATGTCACTGACTCTCTTGGGGAAAAATAGAATTCTACCTCTCTCTCCTCTCTCTGTTATGATAAGCCACGCTAGCTAGTTCAACTGGACTTGTTTCCACTCCATGTGATTTGTTGGCAAATAACGCGGGCGACCTTGCTGCTTTGTCTGTATTTCTATTATTTAATTGGTGGCTGTGCAAGCCAGCCGAGCCTGTTGGGGAAGGCGCAGCAGCGTCTTTCTGTAGCTGCTTCTGCTCAGGGTTGCTTTGATTTGTCATGGCTGCTTTAGAGAGAGGCTTTGCCAGTCTTGGGAGCTGAAGACGGCTCTCTCTCCTTTCTCATTTTCTCACTGCCAGAGTGCGGGAGAGACACCAGGTCTCGAAGCAGACCTTTTCTTTCTTTCTTTCTTTTTTTTTTTTTCCAGTCCTGGGTCTTGAGCTCAGGGCCTGAGCACTGTCCTTGGACTTTCTCAAGGCTGGAGCTCTACCACTTGAGCCTCAGCACCACTTCTGGTTTGTTTTCTATGTATGTGGTACCGAGGAATCGAACCCGGGTCTTCATGCATGCTAGGCAAGCGCTCTACCACTAGGCCCCACTCCCAGCCTAGTATTTTATTTCATTTTTACTTTTAATTTATTACATTTTTGTTGAGTGCTCAGGTGTTGAACTTGCTAGCCTTTTCTAAACTACTCAGGCCGCAGCCCGCAGTCTTTTTTGCTCCATTTTTTCAGATTCAGCCTTGGGTGTTTGCCTAGGGGCTGCGTCAGGCAGGCGACCCCTCTCGGTGCCTCTGGTGTGGCTGGGGTTCCAGGAATGTGTCACCACACCCAGTTGGTCGTTTGTGTCTCCCTCGCTCCCTTCCTCCCTCTGTCTCTCTGTCTTAGTCTCCCTCTGTCTCTGTGTCTCTGTCTCTGTCTTTGTCTCTGTCTCTGTGTCTCTGTCTTTGTCTCTTGTCTCTATCTCTCTGTCTTTGTCTCTGTGTCTGTCTCTGTGCCTCTGTTCCTCTGTCTCTGTCTCTGTGTCTCTGTGTCTGTCTTTGTCTGTCTCTGTCTCTGTCTCTGTGTCTCTGTCTTTGTCTCTTTGTCTCTGTCTCTCTGTTTCTGTCTCTGTCTCTCTGTCTTTGTCTCTGTCTCTGTATCTCTGTGTCTGTGTCCCTCTGTCTCTGTCCCTCTGTTTTTGTCCCTCTGTCCCTCTGTCTCTGTGTCTCTCTCTGTGTCTCTGTGTCTGTGTCCCTCTGTCTCTGTCCCTCTGTTTTTGTCCCTCTGTCCCTCTGTCTCTGTGTCTCTCTCTCTGTGTCTGTGTCTGTGTCTCTGTCTCTGTATCTCTGTGTCTGTGTCCCTCTGTCTCTGTTCCTCTGTCCCTCTGTCTCTGTGTCTCTCTCTGTGTCTCTGTGTCTGTGTCCCTCTGTCTCTGTCCCTCTGTTTTTGTCCCTCTGTCTCTGTGTCTCTCTTTCTGTGTCTGTCTCTGTGTCTCTATCTCTATCTCTCTGTGTCTGTGCCTATGTCTCTATGTCTCTGTCTCTGTCTCTCTGTGTCTGTGTCTCTATGTCTGTGTCTGTGTCTCTGTGTCTCTGTCTCTGTGTCTCTGTCTCTGTCTCTCTGTGTCTGTGTCTTTCTCTCTGTGTCTCTCTCTGTGTCTCTGTGTCTGTGTCTCTGTCTTTGTCTCTGTATCTCTGTGTCTGTGTCCCTCTGTCTCTGTATCTCTGTGTCTGTGTCCCTCTGTCTCTGTCCCTCTGTTTCTGTCCCTCTGTCCCTTTGTCTCTGTGTCTCTGTGTCTCTGTCTTTGTATCTCTGTGTCTCTGTGTCTGTGTCTCTGTCCCTCTGTATCTCTGTCTCTGTGTCTCTGTCCCTCTGGTCTCTGTCTCTGTGTCTCTGTCCCTCTGTGTCTCTGTCTCTGTGTCTCTGTCCCTCTGGTCTCTGTCTCTGTGTCTCTATCTCTGTCTCTCTGTGTTGGTGTCTCTGTGTCTGTGTCTGTGTCTCTGTCTCTGTATCTCTGTGTCTCTGTCCCTCTGTGTCTCTGTCTCTGTGTCTCTGTCCCTCTGTTTCTGTCCCTCTGTGTCTGTGTCTGTGTCTGTGTCTCTGTGTCTCTGTCCCTCTGTCTCTGTCCCTCTGTCCCTCTGTGTCTGTGTCTGTGTCTCTGTGTCCTGGGGCTGTCATGGTCAGTCTGTGATCCTCCCGTCTCCACGGCTGGCATGGTCGGGGCTCCGGGCTGCCGTGGCAGTGCGGTGCCCGTGGGTTTTGTGCTGTGGGCGGGCGTGGGGCGGGCGTGGGGGCCTCCAGTGGCCTGGTCGTGGGCTTTGTGCAGCTCATCAGCGGCATCCAGCTCCCGCTCAGCTCGTCGCCCACGAGCAAGGCCGACACGCTGGTGATGATCGAGGTGTACGGCGTCCCCAGCGACCACGTCAAGCAGCAGACCAGGGTCATCAGGAAGAACGGTGAGGCCTGGCCCTCCCCGCGCGTGTGCGTGTGTGTGTGCGCGTGTGCGTGCGTGTGTGTGTGTGTGCATGTGCGTGTGTGTGTGTGTGTGTGTGTGTGTGTGTGTGTGAATCCTGGGGCTTGAACTCAGGGCCTGGGCGCTGTCCCCGAGCTTCCTTCCCTCCAGGCTGGCGCTCTACCCCTTGAACCACGGCTCCATGTATGCTTTTTGCTGGTTCTTGGGAGAGGAGAGTCTCGTGGCCTTGCCTGCCCAGGCTGGCTTTGAACCTGTGGTGGGAGGCAGGCGTGTGGACAGCCAGGGGGTCACCCACATGGCGGTGGGGTGTGCTTGGCCCGGCAGCCTTCAGTCCCCGCTGGAACGAGACATTTACCTTCATCGTCCACGTGCCCGAGCTCGCGCTCATCCGCTTCGTGGTGGAGACGCCCGGGCTCCTTGCCGGCAACGAGCTGCTGGGCCAGTACACGCTGCCCGTGCTGTGCATGAACAGAGGTGACGCCGCAGCCCCTGGGCAGGGGCCGGGCCGGGCGACTCCCCCCCTTCTCATGCATCCACACGGCCGGGCCTCCTACACCCCCTGCCCGCACCGCTGGGCTCCTCCCTCCTTCCTTCCCTTTTCCCTCCCTCCTTCCTTCCCTCTCTCCCTTCCTCCCTCTCCCTCTCCTCTTCCCTCTTTCTCTCCCTTTCCTTCGCCTCTTGTGCACATTGTAGTCTTTAAACTCAGGGCCTGGGCGCTGTCCCTGAGCCTCTTTCCCTCCAGGCTGGCGCTCTACCCCTTGAACCACAGCTCCACGTCTGGTTTTCTGGTGGTTCCCTGGAGATCAGAGTCTCCTGGACTTTCCTGCCCGGGCTGGCTTTGAACTTCGATCCTCAGCTCTCAGCCTCCTGCGGAGCTGGGGTGACAGCCGGGAGCCACCAGCGCCTGGCTCTGTGCCACGGTTTTCAATGCATGTTTCTTGGAGCCAGTTCCTTTCTCAGTCGTCCCGGGGACGCCACCACCTCGTCTTGGTGGCTTCCGTGAGATGCTATGCGTTTGTTTGCAGGTTACCGCCGCATCCCTCTGTTTTCCCGAACAGGCGAGAGCCTGGAGCCTTCTTCCCTCTTCGTGTACGTGTGGTACATTCGTGAAGAGAACGGCACTTGACACCACGCCGCCCCTGCACCACAATAAAGCAGCCAAACACCATGGCCTCGTTCCTTCTTCCCCACCCCGAGCCAGAGGACAGAAAGCGGGGCTTCTGAGGACAGACGTGTTGAGCTCGCGTCCACTGGTGTCTTGCTTTCTTTTTTCCTCCCCTTGGTCCTGGGTCTTGAACTCAGGGCCTGGGCGCTGTCCCTGAACTGCTTTCCCTCAAGGCTGGCGCTCTACCACTTGAGCCACAGCTCCACGTCTGGTTTTCTGGTGGTTCATTGGAGATCAGAGTCTCGTGGACTTTTCTGCCCAGCCTGGATTTGAACCTGTGATCCTCCGATCTCAGCCTCCTGAGGAGCCGAGATGGTAGGCCTGAGTCACCGACACCTGGCTATATATGAATTATTTTTGTTTAGAAACTGAGCCAGATGCGGAGGGAGGCTGAGATCTGAGGATGGAGGTTCAAAGCCAGCCTGGGCAGGAAAGTCCACAAGACTCTGATTTCCAATGAACCACCAGAAAACCAGACGTGGAGCTGTGGTTCAAATGGTAGAGTGCCAGGCTGGAGTGAAAAAGCTAAAGGGACAGCGCCCAGTTTTTGAGTTTAAGACCCAAGCGCACGCACACACACACACACACACACACACACACACACACAACTCAATTGCTCTTTATTCTTTTGCACGTCGACACTCTTTGCAAAGGGAATCAATCCTAAGAAAAGAAAGAAACCTGGCGTGGAAACACCCACGAAAGACCGAGCTCGAGTCGTCTTCTTGAGCCCCTCACAGTCCATTCTGTCTTTGACCACAAACGTAACTTGCTTTGTGTGAGAAACTTAGAAGTGAGAGAGGAAAAAAGCAAATCCCCACCCCAGTGATGAGTGCACAATTCCTAATTTCATAGCCGCGGTCAAAGGATGCTGTTGCCCAGTGGGTACCATTTTTCTTCGTGGAGTGGAACGGTGCAGAGGTAGATATTAACAGCTCCCACAAACACAGCTTTACTCTTTACAACAAGCATTAAGACCCGTCCTTCCAGCTCTGTGACTTCCTCATACACAACCTGAAGAACAGGAAAAGAATGCATCTTTATTTTCATCATTGCTTTGAAAATATTTTAGTTTTTTGGGGCCTATCCTGGGGACTTGAACTCAGGGCCGGGGCTTTTTTCCCTCCAGGCTGGCGCTCTACTCCTTGAACCACAGCTCCACGTCTGGTTTTCTGGTGGTTCACTGGAGATCAGAGTCTCCTGGACTTTCCTGCCCGGGCTGGCTTTGAACCTGTGACCCTCAGATCCTGTTGAGGAGCTGCGGTGACAGACCTAAGCCACCACGGCCTGGCTGGTGATTATTTTTAATAAAAATAAATTGTGGCTGCTCCCGTCTTGCTCTTTGGAGTGGAATGGTTAACAAGGGATCTTTCCAGACTGGCATTCGTTCCGGAAAACGACATTTAAACCAAATTTAATGCAAGTCTATTTTGCTAAGAATCGTAGAATGTCCTTATTCTACTAAAACTTGCCCGCTTCAAATGTAGAGAGACTGTAATTTATTCAGTAGGAATACATTTAAATATTCAGTGCCTCTAGCTTGTCCGTGAATTGACTTGCGTCTCACTGGTACCCCAGCGTCATGATTCTTCACGGAAGACGCAGGAGGAGAGACGGGCCCATGTTTGCGATTTCCTCCCGCAGCTCAGATCTATCCTTGAACGCACACTGAAGTCACTTTATGATTGCAGTTGACTTCCATCTCATGTAGATTTTAACTATGGAATATGTGCATTGGTTTAATAAAATGTGGATGAGGCAAGCAAGGCCACAAGACAGGAAAATACTATTACCGTGAATATGTATGAAAATACTCCTTTTGTTTTCTCTAATCCCTTTTGAAGAATGGGCCTAATTAGGCTGTAAATACTCTTGTGTTTTGATCAATCAATCTATCTATCTACCTATCTATCCATCTATCTATCTATCTATCTATCCATCCATCTATCTATCTACCAATCTATTTACCAATCTGTCTGTCTGTCTGTCTACCTACCTCCCTGTTTACCTATCTGTCCGCCTATCTGCCTGTGTCTGCCTGTCTGTCTTTCATCTCTTTGTCTATGTACCATATCTGTCATCTGTTATGTCGTGTCCTCTTTCAATATCAATATATATCTATCAGGTATCCGCCTGCCTGACTTAACACCTGTTATGTATTTTTGTCTGTTTCAACCTTCTTTATCTGTCTGTCTGGGCTCAACTGACACACAGACATGCCATTGGACAGATAATAATCCGGTGAGGAAAGATAAACATGGAAAAATAAGATGAGTGAAAAGAAGCCGGAGCCAGAGAGAATGTGAACAGGAAAAAGAAACAAAAAGAAACAAAAAAACCCCCCACGTTCAGTGGCCGCTGTGTGCCAGGCCTGCTTCCCAGAGTGGTCTGGTCTCCGGGTGCCATGCTAGATCTGTATCCTCGCAGGGCCCAGAGCGTCTGGCACCTTCCTGAGATGGTTTTTATGTCCACATGATACCACCTAGAAACAAGGCGCTTTTGTGGAAGTAGGCCTCGGGTCTCGGGTCTGCGGAGGCTATTTCTTTGTTTTGTTTATTGGCAGAGGGAGGAACTATCATTCCTTTGCCCATTATTGAGAAATCTCCCACCCTGGGTGACTGCCCGAGACACCAGGCCCCCGTGGGGCCGGGTGACACTCACCATCTCATTGTACGTGGGGTTGGCACATTTTGGCACGCTCTTGGTGGTCCTCAGGCGATCACGGCCGGAATGGGGCAGGAAATACAATTCCACGTGTGCGGTGGCAGGAGAGCCATCGGGGAGATACTGCAGAAGAAACGGTCGTGAGTGTTCACCTGGGCGGGCGGGAGCGTGGCCTAGTGGTAGAGCGCTGGCCTCGCATGCACGAAGACCCGGGTTCGATTCCTCGGTACCACATACACGGAAAAAGTCAGAAGTGGTGCTGTGGCTCAAGTGGTAGAGCTCCAGCCTTGAGAAAATCCAAGGACAGTGCTCAGGCCCTGAGTTCAAGGCCCAGGACTGGCAAAGAAATCATCAACAGCTTTGTCCAAAGGCAGCTCCTTGGAGCAACTGCTTAAATATTCACAAGTAATAACACAATTTCCAAACGTAAGTGTTGTGTCAAGAGGGTTCCGGTTAGAAGGTAATTAGGTATAATGTATTTTAACTCTTTTTTTTTGGTAGCAAAAATCGAAATCTGCATTTTTTTTTCTGACAGACTTAAAAGATGGATATTAACCCCCAGCTGAGATGCGAATATTTTGCCTCGGGATACTGCAGGGCTATTTGAGAATCTGAAAATTTCAAGTTTAGCACGTAAAAAGGAGATAAAGCATTTAATGAGGGGACACCCCATACCTGTAATGTCACATTTTAAAGCGGCTTAATTAAAATAACCATCCGCTCTGCCACCTTTCATATACTTGTAAGACTGAAAATGGCTACAATCACTGCATTATCTAAGTTACGTTTAGAATCGATTGGGTGGGCAGAGTGCTGGTGGCTCAGGCCTGACGTCCCAGCTCCTCAGGAGGCTGAGATCTGAGGATCGCAGGTTCAAATCCAGCCCGGGCAGGAAAGTCCAGGAGACTCTGATCTCCAGTGAACCACCAGAAAATCAGACGTAGAGCTATAGTTCAAGGGGTAGAGCGCCAGCCTGGAGGGAAAGGAGCTCAGGGGCAGCGCCCAGGCCCTGAGTTCAAGACCCACAAAGCACCAAGGCTGAAGAAACAAGACAAAGTAAGAGGAGAGAGGGGAAAAGAAAAACAATAAATCTTTAGTGCATCCATCTTTACCAAGTATTTTGTTTTTAAAGCCATGATGGAGCTGTGGGCTTTTGTTTTCTGAGTCGATGTCCTTGGTAAATATCCTGGGATTTTTTTTTTTTTAAATTAGAATGAAAGAAGACTGCAGGTTCTCCATTTAAAACAGGGGCAGGCTGCAGACTTTGAAAGGCTTTTAGTCATTTCAAATGCTGACATTGGTTTGTCAAGTTTCAAGAGAAAATTTCCCTCATTCCCACGTAATGGTCTTATCCACATCCCCCACTTCTGATATCAAACTTGACTCCTCAAACAGTTTCCAGGGTCTATTAAAGAAACGCCCAGATTGTTTCTCTTTGCATTTTCCCCTTTGCCTCTCTGTGTATGCAAAGGAGACTTGACTTTAAGATGATTAGACAATCTCTACTTGTCTGGCTGTTTTCTTACCTTGAGTTTTTCTTTTTTTTTAAACACTCAGGCTGTCTTACGACCTTCGCAAAGACTTTAATAACAACTTAACATTGAACCTGAAGTATTAAAAAAAAAATCTGAAAGCTCTGGGATAGAGAATTCTCCACCTGGCAAATTCTCTGAACGAGGTAAAGTTTTCTCATGTCATCTGAAGGGTCTTTTTCTTTTTAAATCTATTTATTCATGGTGGATGGATGAGAAAGAGACCAGCGCTTTCTTCTAGAACCCTGACGATTTCGCTGTGCTTAGATGTGAAATTCACCCAGATTTGGTTTTTGTTGTTTATACTAATACTGAAGTGGATGCTATCCATCCATCCATCCATCCATCCACCCATCCATCCACCCATCCATCCACCCGTCTATCTATCTATCTATCTATCTATCTATCTATCTATCTATCTATCTATCTATCTAGCTATCTAGCTATCTATCTATCTATCTATCTTGCCATCCTGGGACTTGAACTCAGGACCTGAGCACTGTCGCTGAGCATTTTGTGATCAAGGCAGGTACTCTATCTCTTGAAGCACAGCTCCATTTCCAGCGTTTTGGTGGTTTATTGGAGATTAGATCCTCATGGATCTTTCTGCCTAGGCTGGTTTTGAACCTTGTTCCTCAGATCTCAGCCTCCTGAGTCGCTGGGATGGCAGGCAGGAGCCACCAGCGCCAGTCTCAAGGCAGTATTATTGTTATGATTTATCAGAGGCTTTTTCTCACACCACCCATGGCCCTAGTTTGATGCTTTACCAAAAAAAAAAAAAAAAAAAAAGAAGGCAAAGACTTCAGAGCAATGTCAGGTCAAATGTTCTAAGGAATGTGACTATGACGAGGATAAAGAGGGTTTAAAAATATCAGACACTCTGAGAATCCTTGTACGTGAATCCAAGGCTTAATTCAATTTAATAGGTCATTATCTTTTCCTGAATAATTGATGAGATTTTTTTCTGCCTCCCCTTTTTTAACCCCTCCCTTTTTTGGTTTAAACATTTCCAATCATGGGATAATGCAAGCTTTAGAGAAAAAAAATATCATTCGGCCATGAGTAGACTATGAGAAAATGATCAAAACCAGAGGCCAACGCCAGAGACTAAACATCACAATAACAGTAATAAAAAAGGACAAAAAGCCCTCCTCATCCCCGAGTGTGCCAAATGGCAAATTAAGCCATTCAGAAAAAAAAATAAAAAAGGTTATGAGAAAAATACAGAAAGACAATGCAGACAACTGCAATGGGAATGTGGACTGTACTGGATCTGTGCACGGAAATGGCTTTTCCCAGGCCTGGAGAGAAGTCAGGGGTTCAAACACAAGCAAGGCTAATTCCCTGCGTCAGCATGCACCCACGCCTGCCTTTCCCGGGTCACCACAGGCAACGTCCAAGACCGAAGCTGGCATATATATCTATATATCTATATCGCTCTCTATAAAACATAATAAAATAAAATATAATTAATAATATACAATATCTATTATATTATTTATAATTAATAATGTGCAATGTAATACACATTATATTATATAATAATAGGTAATATGAGATACATTATATATAATATAATTAATAATAAGTAATATGATATACAATACATATTATATATTATATTATATATATTATATTATATATTATATATATATAGCTGGATGATACAAATTTGCTGATAGAACAGTTCACTGTTCTGGCTTTTGATATATTATATAATATATACAATAAAATATGTAATATATAAAATAAGAATAAATACAATAATAAAATAATCTATAATAGTCTATGATATAATGAATAGTAATTAATACTATACTATATTATGTTATAATATTATATATACCAACATATAGATATATAGATATAGATATAGAGGTAGATAGTTCGGTTGATTCAAATTTGCTGATAGGACAGTTTACTGATTTACCAGTAAGCATGCCGGCGGGGGGGATAATGCCAAATTTACCATGCACACGACTGAGCCATCAACACAGCTCCAATTCTTCCTCCTTCCCATTGTTTGTTTTTTCTGTTTTTTGATGGTGCCTAGCCTTTTAGAAAAGCAGGTGCTCTACCAATCGAGCCAGGCTTCTGGCCATGTCTTCTTTTTTTTTCCCAGCTAATGAACCTCAGACCCCCGGCCTCCTATGGAGGCCTCCTGTCTAGCTGAGATGGTGGCCTGTGGGTTGAGGGGGGTTTCGCTGGCTCTTTGCCTGAGTCGGCCTTGAGCCGTATTTCCCCCCAGCTTTGTTGGTGGGGTTATAGATATTTGCCATTATGTGTGGCCAAATCCTATTTTTTTAAAAAAATTTACTGTCATGGGGCCTTGAACTCAGGGCCTGGGCGCTGTCCTTGAGCTTCTTTCCCTCCAGGCTAGCGCTCTACCCCTTGAACCACAGCTCCACGTCTGGTTTTCTGGTGGTTCCCTGGAGATCAGAGTCTCCTGGACTTTCCTGCCCGGGCTGGCTTTGAACCTCCATCCTCAGACCTCAGCCTAGTGAAGGAAGCCCAGGGACAGCATCCAGGCCCTGAGTTCAAGACCCAGGACTGGCAAAAGACATGGTGCATCATCTGCAGGGGAGGGCCTTGAGGACGGTGAGACAGAGCAGGGGCCGTGTTCCCGCCTTCTCTCTCACTGGCGCTGGCACACACGCGTCCCCCAGGGCAGGGTGACATGTTTCTGAGGCCACGAGCCCCACTCACGATGTTCCTCATGTGTTTCACGAGGACGGTCAGCTTCGAGCCCGCGTGGGACACCACCAGCTGCACCCCTGGGGTCCCGTCGGACGGCGTCTGACCTGATGGAGCAGTGACAGTTTCAGGGAGAGGCGGTGACATTTTGGGGTTCCCCCACCACAGGATGTTGTGAAGATCGGTGGACAGGGAGAGGACACGGGCGAGAGGGGCGCTTCACCTAATGTGGATGTGCCGGTCGTGGGTGAGCTACTTCATTCGTTCATTCATTCATTCAGTTATAGTTAGACGTCTTATCCATTCCTTGAATCTCTCCCCACTCCAATGGTTCGTGTGTGTGTGTGTGTGTGTGTGTGTGTGTGTGTGTGCGTGTGTGTGTGTGTGAGCACCAGTCCTGAGGCTTGAACTCGGGACTGCACCTGAGCTATTTTGCTCAAGGCTGGTGTTCTACCACTTGAGTCACAGCTCCACTGCTGCCTTTTTTGTGGTTAAGTGGAAGTTATGTATGTATGTGTGTATGCGCGTGTGTATCTGTCATCTATCTATCTGTTTATCCATGATCAATCTATGATCTATTTGTTTCTTTACCTATAATCAATTTAGCCACCAGCTAATCTGTTTGCCTACATCTATCCTATTCTGTCAACCCATCCATCCACCTACCCACCCATCCACCAACCCATCCATCCATCCATTCACCCACCCACCCATCCATCTGTCCATCCATCCATCCATCCATCCATCCATCCATCCATCCACCCACCCATCCACCCATCCACCCATCCATCCATCCATCCATCCATCCATCCATCCACCCACCCACCCATCCACCCATTTATCCACCCACCCATCCATCCACCTACCCATCCATCAACCCACCCACCCATCCATTCATCCATTCACCCACCCACCCATCCATCCACCCATCTATCCATCCACCCACCCACCCACCCACCCACCCATCCATCCATCCACCCACCCACCCATCCACCCACCCACCCATCCATCCATCCACCCACCCTCCCATCCATCCATCCACCCACCCATCTATCTATCTATCTATCTATCTATCTATCTATCTATCTATCTATCTATCTATCATCTGTCTGCCTGTCTGTCTGTCTGTCTATCCATCCCTCCACCCACTTGTGAATTATGATGAATTTACTTACATAGGTCCATAAGTGAAGAGTCTTCAGTTGTTCGCTGTACAGGCTCAGAGAGAAGAAACCTAAGTACACAATCGCTCTGAAAGATAAGATACATATTTATTCATTTCTTTTGTTTATTTGCTATTCTTTTTCACTGTTCCTTGAGAACATTTCTGTACATAGTGGCTTTCAGAGTGCTGGTCCTGGGGCTTGAACTCAGGGCCTGGGCGCTGTCCCTGAGCTCCTTTCCCTCCAGGCTGGCACTCTACCACTTGAACCACAGCTCCACGTCTGGTTTTCTGGTGGTTCACTGGAGATCAGAGTCCCTGGACTTTCCTGCCCGGGCTGGCTTTGAACCTCGATCCTCAGATCTCCGCCTCCTGAGGAGCTGGGGTGACAGCCCGAAGCTCCCGGCACCTGCTCACCTCATTATTTTTTAAGTTTGAATGATTAAAATCAAACGTCAGACTGGAGAATTTTTAGACAAAATAATTGACTTTCTTTACCTCTTGACAGCTACTCAATTCTTTTTTTTTCTTTTTGGGGTAACGCTTGACCTTACTACCCGACAGTTATTAAACTTCAATACCAGGTAAGATGGCCTTCCAGCAAGCGTCTAACGTGTCACCGAGTGATAATGATTCCCCTGGGTTTCTACCGTTCTGGAATCTTCCTTTGTTACTTTGGGCATGGGAGATGAACTAAATATTCTTTGTGACCACAGAGTGCTTTATTAGTTTATTTTAGTTAGATTTTAAACTAACGTCTTCACCCACCAGGGCGTTTCTGGAGGCGCCTCACATTTATTTACCAAAGATCGTCGCTCACTTGTCTTTTAAAATAATTGATTTTTGTCCCCCTCTTTGGAGAGTAAAGTCAAACACCTGACTGGTTTCTCCCAAATCATCTCGCATGTATTCTGGCTTTCAACAAGTTATGGGGAAAAAAAATCAAAATCCTTTACCCAGACTGGAATAGAACAGACACTCTCTTTTTCCTTTGCCTCTAAACGGCACCCAGAAGGGGTTGAATGAGTTAGTTTTAATGAGTTAGAAGAATAAGCAAGCCCTCCCCCCCTCTCTCCCTCTCTTTCTCTCTCTCACCGTGAAGGGCTGTGAAAAATGGCAATTTAAGCTCTGAGCTCCCATGAGCCTTTCGGACTCACGGCTGCACAGTAATTGTGTTTTATTGCCTTGTTCGTAAAGCAACTGACTTTCAGTGTCCGCGTTTGTGCTAGAGTTTCACCCGAGGACGCGGGGAACTGCACAGAAACACGCCTGGTGTCACGGCTTGCACACGCGACACGTTTATCCTGCCTGGGGGAAACGTCCTGACCGATGAAGGGGTTCAACCAGGGAACATAGGCTCCCTGTGTGTGTGTGTGTGTGTGTGTGTGTGTGTGTGTGTGTGTGTGTGTGTGTGTCTGTAAAGGACAATGGAGGCAGAAGTAGGGGCCTGGGACAGGCCCTTCTGAGCACTCTCCGTGAACACATCCAGTCACCCCCCGGGTGCACCCCCTCGTACATTCGCCACGTCCTGCGATCCGCCTGTTATCCCTTCTAGGTACCGGTTCAGGTCTCGGAATCTCTTGTGATCTGAGCTCGCGAAGGGTAAATGCCACCAGTGGGGGAACCTGGAGGAGGAGAAGGAGGCTGAATCAGTAGCGTCTGAAGTTTATTCTTCTGCTTTCTTCCTCCCTCCCCTCACCCCAAAGAGTTCAGATGCTAGGGCTTCTCCAGGGCTGGCTGTGGACATAAATGAATTCACGAACGCAGCCTGTGGACCAAGCGACATGCACATGAGCTCCAGCTGGTCTGAATCTTTGGGAAAACAGAGTGAGTAACGTTTTCCAGGAGTCAGAGGAAACTCAACCCTCCGTGCTTTATTTCTAGACCGAGCTGTGAGCCTTGAACTTGGGGCAGAGCCGGTGTACAAATTCTGCCTAGGGCGTACAAGGCGGAGAGATTTCCATTCACCTCCCCTTTTCTTGACTTCAACAGCTTTTCACGTCTTGTCGAGATCCATTTCTGTTGTGGCATTTTTCATGGAAGGATGGCACCCCACTCCTTGAGACACACCTCCAGTCCAGCGTTTTGCTGGCTAATGGGGAAATCAAGTCTGATGGACTTGGCTGGAAGCGTGGCCTAGTGGTAGAGTGGTACCACTGGCACAGAAAAAGGCTGGAAGTGGTGCTGTGGCTCAAGTGGTAGAGCGCTGGCTTTGAACACAAAAGTTCAGGCCCTGAGTTCAAATCCCAGGTCCAACGCAAACATATTCCTAAATAAAAACTAGAAAAGTAAAACAAATACAAATACTCGGCCCTACTGCAGGGCAATTCCATAACTTTTGGGGGGAAGTTTATGTTTCTAAGACATGGTTTTCTTTTATATTAAAAATCTATTATCTGAAATTGGCTCCTTAAAAGTGAAAAATTCCAGGAGATTAGATGAGTTTGTTTGTTTTCATTGTATTGTAGCTTATGTTGTAAAATGTTTTTTCCCCCCATTATTATGTGAACGGTCGCAATGATTTTTTTTTCTCATGATTGCTCTCAAAAGAACATAATAACAAATTAAATGTAGTAAACCCAGTTTTATCATGAACAATTAGAAAGCTAACGATTGGTGGCCAGGACTGTGAGTGTTAAAGAAAGCATCTGATATTCATGTATTTGTTTTAAATTTGGGGACTGAAACAAATTCTGTTAACTGTCCAGAAGAGTCCATAAATCTCCTTTAATCCTGCATCTGCAATTGCAATTTTGTCTTTTAACGGAAAACCATTTCAGGAAATCCAATTTTCGAACAATGTAAAATCCAAGAAAATTTCCAATAACTGGTGAACAATGAAATGGGTCTTGATTTTTTTCTTTTTTCTTTTCCCCTCCCAGCCAAATCAATGGTGGAAGGTGAAAAGAAAAAATCGCAAAACTTGCCAAACAAGCCCAAGCTTTCTCCATATCGAGAACAAGCCTGGAGCCACTTCCGCATAGAAAAACATAAAACCCATCACTGTAACTTTTCCTTTTCTTTGTTTAAGGACAAGCAGGAGAGACAGAACATCCTAAACGTACAATATCTTTAAGGGGAAAGAAAAAAAATGCCATGCCTTACTCTGGGAGGGTGAGTGAGGAAAACTGCTTTTGAAGTTGGCTGTGAAGCTGAGAAAACTGATCAAACGATTTTTCTATCAGGATTCTTTTCTGGTCTGCATGTATCACCTGGATCAGATAAAGCTGTAGCAAAACAGGCAAAAAAAATAATAATCAAAATCAAATAATGGTATTTGAAGCGATAATCCATTTTGGTTTTTTTTGGGTCAGTTGTAGGACTTGAACTCAGGGCCTGGGCGCTGTCCCTGAGCTCCTTTCCCTCCAGGCTGGCGCTCTACCCCTTGAGCCACAGCTCCACGTCTGGTTTTCTGGTGGTTCACTGGAGATCAGAGTCTCCTGGACTTTCCTGCCCGGGCTGGCTTTGAACCATGATCCTCACATCTCAGCCTCCTGAGGAGCTGGGGTGACGGGTGTGAGTGCCCAGCTTAAAACATCAGGTTCTGGCTCAGGATTTGCTTGCAGGGCAAAGCTGGGAGAGGTTGTGCGAGACAAAGCAAAGGTGGGCTGTGGCCTACGTGGCGGGGGTGAGTTTTGCTGAACCCTAAAACGGTGGCTCGCTGGATCCTCGGGGCCGTCCTGGGAGCGGGGGGTTTGTGGGGTTCCCGAGCTGGCTTGGTGGGGTGCACGGCTGACATTTGTGCAAGAATGTGGATCAGGTTGTTCAACTTCACCGGGAAGCATTCCAGACTCTCCCGGACCTTCCTGGAGAAGGGAAAAAATAAAGATAAATAAAACCATAACCGCAGGCCAGACTGCCTGGCGATGGCGCCTCTCGTGTGCAGAGAGAGTCCTGGGTCTTGAACTCAGGGCCTGGGCGCTGTCCCTGAGCTTCTTTCCCTCCAGGCTGGCGCTCTACCCCTTGAACCACAGCTCCACGTCTGGTTTTCTGCTGGTTCACTGGAGATAGGAGTCCCAGCTACTCAGGAGGCTGAGATCTGAGGATCGAGGTTCAAAGCCAGCCCGGGCAGGAAAGTCCTTGAGACTCTGATCTCCCATGAACCACCAGAAAACCAGACGTGGAGCTGTGGTTCAAGGGGTAGAGCGCCAGCCTTGAGAAAAAGCCAAGGACGGTGTCTACCTGCCGTCCATACCTGGTGAAGTAACTGGTTGCTTCCAGGTCTGTGTCTTGAGGGCGGAGGTTACGATAGACGTAGTTCAGGTCTTGAATTCCTCCCAGCTCAGGGAATCCCGCGTGTAACATCTGTGAACACACACGCACGCACACACACACGTAAACTGGAGAGACGCGTGCCCATCCAACGACTCCATTTTATCCTCTCTCATCCCCTCCCCAGATGCCAGGTTGCGTCCTGGGAAGAACAGATGGCTTTAGGGGTTACCCCAAAATATATACATCTTATTCATCTTCAAGAAGACAAGATAAATCCCCAGAAAGCCCTGCGCGAGAGGCCGACCTCAAATGGGAATACCAAGAAAAAAACCAATCTCACTCCTTTGCTTCTTTATCTTGTGTTCTTTTCAAGCTGTCAGGATTCACCGTGATCATTAAAGAGTAAAACAACAACAAAAAGGCTATAACTGCCCAAATCCAAGAAGATATCTTATTTTATGTATTTTTCCCAGTTCTGGGTCTTGAACTCAGGGCCTGAGCACTGTCCTTGGGTTTTCTCAAGGCTAGAGCTCTACCACTGGAGCCTCAGCACCACTTCGGGCTTTTTCTGTGCATGGGGTACCGAGGAATCGAACCCGGGTCCTCATGCATGCTAGGCCAGCGCTCTACCTAAATTCCTGGCAACTTCAGAAGCTTTTGTTCACCGCGTTGCACCATCCAGCCTGCGTCTGTGTCTTAGCTCAGTTTCTGTGAGAGCCCAAACCCAAGATTTCTCCGTCGAATCGGAATTTTAGACCTCTGGTTCCCACTGATTTAAAAGCCAAACCTGGTTCGATTAGAATACAGGCAGATATTTGGTATTGTATATTCCAGAAACGTCACCCCGCTGATTTTATCTTAAATAATTGTGAGAAATGATTCGCATCCTCGTGATCAAAACATCATTAAGACAACTTTACATGGTCCAGGCCCTTTCCCTGAATGGCTGCTTCATTAACGATAAAGCACATGTTGAGTCTTTCCTTACTGCAATATAGAAACTGTATTCCACACAAAGAAATCGCATTCGGAATTCTTTTTGACAAGCTGCCTTTTCTTTTCTAAAATAAAAATAAATTTCTTTTTAGCATGCTCAATTATTGCACAGCCTCATTTTATTGTCAACCCAGAGACAATATTTATACTTTTCTGCGTTAGGTGTTATTTTTTATAATTTCTGTAGAAAGTTCAGGCGGTTCTTAAAATCTGGAATCACGCTCTTGATGTACTTGGCTGTTTTTTTTCTTTTTTAGCACGGTAGACATTTAGACATAGTACGTACTCGAACGTACCAAATTCCCCTTCCTTCTCAAATGGGAAAAAATTTACAGTTTCTGGTGTAACATAAGCATTCGGTTCCTGAAGTAGATGGTTCCTGAATCTAGCCAGGCTTGCTTCATTCTCCCAGAGAGACCAGAGTCAAGCCTGGTTGGGTAATTTATTATTTAAAGAGACTCAAGGTTCGGGGACCTGGTCCTTTTGGAGAGTTTTCTTGGTGGTGAAGACCCAGCCCATTATAAACCACACGACATGCGTGCGTTATGAACGAATACTAGAACTGAGACCAGGCGGGGAAATCCGGACCAATTCGACCTCACAATGCTGGAATCTGATGTACGAACACACAGTCATGTCGAGGCATTCCTGGAAAATTCCAATGCATAGCACAACGGAAGGCATTATCTATTATTATTATTATTATTATTATTATTATTATTATTATTATTATTATTTGCTGGTTCCGGGGCTTGAACTCGTGGCCTGGGCGCTGTCTCTGAGCTGCTTTCCCTCCAGGCTGGCGCTCTACCCCTTGAACCACAGCTCCACGTCTGGTTTTCTGGTGGTTCCCTGGAGATCAGAGTCTCCTGGACTTTCCTGCCCTGGGCTGGCTTTGAACCTGTGACCCTCAGACCTCAGCCTCCTGAGGGGCTGGGATGTCGGGCGGGGGGTTTTCGTGTCACCCTGGCTGGAGGCTGCCGAGAGGACAGTGAGCTCGGGTCTCCCTCGCTCGCCCCGGGTGCCGTCTTACCAGCTCCAGCAGGCTGAGGAGCTGCTGGCTGTGCTTCCTGACGATGTTGTAGGCCCGGCAGCAGAGCTCCACGAACTCCTGGAACCGCTGGGGGTTTTTCCCACCGTCGGTGATGAAGTACTCCATCTCCGAAGTAAAAATAAAAGGGGCCCGGTCCCTAGAAGCCACCAACCACGACCACATAAGACAGGCAATCAGGACACTACAGCAGCGCCAAGAATGCAGGGCAGGCTGCAGAGGGGCAGGGGGACAGCCTTAGACCCCCGGGATGATGAAGGCTGACGACCCGTCCCGTTAACGGCTGCACGATCATTAAACTGCGGGACTGGAGGTTAACTTAGGCGCTACTATGTCCCGCTGGAGTGAGCACGCTTTCAGACCACACGTCAGGGGCAGTGGATACGGACAGACCACGTTCAGCGATGTCATCCCAGCTCCTCCTCTTCCTCCTCCTCCCTTCATCCTCTCCTTCTCCTCTTCTTCCTCCTCTTCCTCCCCCTCTTCTTCTTCTCCTCCTCCTCCTCCTCTTTTTCTTCTCCTCCTCCTCCTCTTCTCCTCCTCTTCTTCTTCTCCTCCTCCTCCTCCTCTTCTCCTCCTCCTCCTCTTCTCCTCCTCCTCCTCCTCTTCCTCCCCTCTTCCTCCTCCTCTTCCTCCTCCTCTTCTTCCTCCTCCCCTCCTCCTCCTCCTCCTCCTCCTCTTCTCCTCCTCCTCCTCCTCTTCTCCTCCTCCTCCTCCTCTTCTCCTCCTCCTCCTCTCCTCCTCCTCCTCCTCCTCTTCTCCTCCTCCTCCTCTTCCTCCCCTCTTCCTCCTCCTCCCCCTCCTCTTCCTCCTCCTCCTCCTCCTCCTCTTTTAATATCACTATTATTATTATTAATTTGAAAATACTGAACCCGGGGAGGTTACAGGTACATAAGTCAGGCAGAGAATTCTCCTCAGCTCCAGGCTGGCGCTCTACCACTTGAGCCACAGCTCCACGTCTGCTTTTCGCTGGGTGGTTGGAGATGAGCGTCTCACGGACTTTTCCTGCCCGGGCTGGCCTTGAACCGGGAGCCTCTGAGAGGCTGGGACGACAGGCCTGAGCCCTGTGTGGGGTTTTTGCCCAGCAAGCCCGAGGCCAGTGTGTTTGTTTCTCTGTGCTGAGTGTGACCCCACGTGTGCCCCGACCTCTTGATGCCTCCACACGTCTGAGCGTGACCCAGGAATTTCCCGAAATCGACGTGGAACATGTGGCCCGCCGAGGTCAGCATGACGTTGTCGTTGTGCCGGTCACACACGCCCAAGACGAAGGTCACCACGCACCAGCCCGCGCAGGAGAAGAAGAAATTCCGCAGGGCCTGTGGGCAGGAGACGCCATGAAGACCCCATCGCCCCGGAGACAATGCCCTGGGCAGAGCCGGGCCGGGCTCTGCCCTCTCTTCTGCAGGCTGAAGCCTGGAGGAGCTGGGCTCGCAGCGCCACAAGTCCCCGAGATTCTCCTCTCCATCGAATGCACCAGCAGCAAGGCTGGCCGGGAGGCCTGGCTCAGGTGGTGGAGGCACCACGGGTGAGCAGGTGAAGACGATGACGTTCAAGATAGACCAGAGTTCAAGTCCTGATGCTGGGAGTTGTGTGTGTGTGTGGGGGGGGAGTAAATGGCAGAACATAAAAGAGAAGAAAATGGAATTTGAACCCAGGGTTCAAATTGTCTTTAATTCTCCTAGCCAGGCAGAATACCCTTGGACCCAGTCTCCAAGTTGTTGTTGTTGTTATTATTATTATTTTCAGGTGGGGGGGAGCTTGTGTTTCTTTCTCATTTCCTGGCTGTCTGTCTTTCTAAGCCAACTCGCTCATCCTCATTTGGCCCATACCAGAGGGAATGAGATCTCAAGGTTTGTTTCTTGCCAGTCCTGGGCTTGAACTCAGGGCCTGAGCACTGTCCTTGGGTTTTCTCCAGCCTGGCGCTCTACCACTTGAACCACAGCACCACTTCTGGCTTTTTTCTATGTATGTGGTACCGAGGAATCGAACCCGGGTCTTCGTGCATTCTAGGCCAGCCGTCTACCACTAGGCCACACTCCCCGCCCACCAGGGGTGCCCCTCCCCCCCGGCCCCAGCGCCCACCTTCTCGTAGTCTGCCCTGCAGCGGTGGTGCTGTCGAAACCACGAGTGGATGGAATTCTCCTTCAGGGGCCCCAGCAGGCCCGCGTGGCGGTGGAGCACAGCCAGGGTCACGGCATCGGGTACGACCTGCACCAGCCCTGGGTGGCAGGAGAGGGAGGGAAGGAGGGAGGGAGGGAGGGCTGCAGGACAGGGGAGGGAGGGAGGGCTGCAGCACAGGGGAGGGAGGGAGGGCTGGCAGCTTCCTCTCCAAACCTCCCCCGCCTGCAGCCTGGCATCTGTGGAGCTGCTGGAAGAGTCTGGGCCACGCAAGCCAGGAAGCACGAGGGGTCATATAACCGAGCTCTACCTAATCAACCTCATCTACGATACGGCGCATACGCTCAGATGCACATTGTACTGCAGGACATGGAATGATGTAGCAATTACACAACATAATGTACACGACATGCGCTGTGCGATATGCACATGTAGTATATACTATAAGTAATATAGCATATATGTGTATTGCATAATGACGTTATATATGTATGCGTGTTATATATTATACTTATTCTATGCTATATATGACCTACAGCATAATATCTATCACATGCAGTATAATACATTATACACATATATGTGTATATGCTATATGTATACAGTATGTATATACTATATATGTATACATATGCTCTATATGTATATATACTATATTATATGTAATATAAAATATATTATATATTATATGTACATATTATATATGTAATATAAAATATATTATGTATGTATATATTGTATATGTAATATTAAATATATTGTATATGTGATATATACATATATACAATATATTTTATATCACATATAATATAGTATCTATAATATACACTATATGTTCTATAACTATATATTGCACAATTATGTTACATCACACAAGGTATTATATGTATATGGTGCCATTTCTCTCTCTGACTCCTATCTCAGTGAACCACCAAAAAGCCAAAAGTGGCGCTGTGGCTCAAGCGGTAGAGCGCCAGCCTTGAGCTCAGAAGCTCAGGGACAGCGCCCAGGCCCTGAGTTCAAGACCCGGATCTGACTGACCCCCAGAACAAAACAGAACAGAACCCAGGACGTGTTCACTGACGGGAGATTGGGGGCAGGGCGTTCCAGTTTGCCTCACAGACAGCTTCCTGCTCGTGTGAAGGAAATGCCCTCTGTGTCACACACACGTCCGATTCGTGACGTGTGTGTGTGTGTGTGTGTGTGTGTGTGTGTGTGTGTGTGTGTGTGCAAGGCAGTGAAGTCCCCGCGCTCACATAATGCGGCTTGGACAGCAGACAGGATGACTGCCCCACCCATGTCTGAAGCCAGCCGTCGGCTCCCTCCCTGGCAGCCAAACGAATACATTCATAATCAACTCAACTCTTCTTTGTCCAGTCCTGAGTCTTGAACTCAGGGCCTGAGCACTGTCCTTGGGTTTTTCTCCAGCCTGGCGCTCTACCACTTGAACCACAGCACCACTCCTGGCTTTTTTCTATGGATGTGGTACTGAGGAATGGAACCCGGGTCTGGGTGCCCGGATAGCAAGGCCCTCGGCGGGCTCGAGGCCCAGTGTCCACTCACCCTGGCCTCTTCCGGTGGAGAGACAGCGGTAGATGACCATCCTCATGTCCAGCCCTTCCCGCAGCCACAGCTCGTCCATCAGGTCGACCAGCTGCAGCACGAGCATGTCCTGCCGAAGGTCGTCTCCACTCTGGTGACAGCAAAACAAGGCGTTCCAGGTCCTTCTGGAAGGTTCCTGGAAAAGCCTGCTCACAAGCCATGTCCAGCGGGATCTGGTTGAGGGTTTTGGTGGTGTTCTGCTGCCAGGACTTGAACTCAGGGCCTGGGTGCTGTCCCTGAGCTGCTTTCCCTCCAGGCTGGCGCTCTACCCCTTGAGCCACAGCTCCTCGTCTGGTTTTCTGGTGGTTCACTGGAGCTCAGAGTCTCCTGGACTTTCCTGCCCGGGCTGGCTTTGAACCTGTGATCCTCAGATCTCAGCCTCCTGAGGAGCTGGGAGGACAGGTGGGAGCCAGGGTGCCTGGAAAATCTGATTTTTGGCTTCCCGACCTGTGGCGCTCATGGCCGCCTCGTGGATTTCACGCTGAGGACGGGCTCTGGTCTTAGTTTACAGCCTGATCTGCCCACCCAGGCGAGGCTGAGTGGAGGGATTCCTGCGTGGAGCTCACTGACCTGTGAGCTCGCCTGGCTCTGACGCCAGGGCTTTGGCCCCGGCTGGCCTGGGCCCCTCAAAGCCATGGCTGCCCTCGCCTGGGAAAATGTGTCCCCTGACCTTTGCCACCAAGGACAGCTGGCTTTGAGCCGGGGATGTTTGTCTTATGGCCAAGTCTGGCTTGGTGGGCACTATAGAGTTCTGGGGATTAAAGAGAGGGAGGAGAAGAGGAGGAGGAGGAGAGGAGGAGAGGAGGAGGAGAGAGGGAGGAGGAGGAGGAGAAGAGGAGGGGGAAGAGAGGAGGAGGGGAGGAGGAGGAGGAGGAGAGGAGGAGGAGGAGGGGAGGAGGAGGAGGGGGGGAGGCAGGCCAGGATGTGAAGCAGCTGGGTGGGCCAGGCGGGCTTTGCCGCGGGGCGGTGGGCTGGTGGAGGTCTGGATGGGTGGTGGAGAGGGGCCCCCGTACCTTGAAGATCACGCTGGTGTTTTTGCCCATTGGATTGGCGTTGACGACCGAGATCTCCAGTGGGGTGGCGTGCGAGGTGAAATAGGAACACGCCTGCATCGGGTGTGCAAGAGAAGAGGTAAAACACTGATGCACACGAGGCGAAGACACAACCCCCGCCCGTGTCTCCACCCCGGCTCGAACTTGTTCCGTGAGCGACCACAGCACACGTGGGAATGAAGTTTGTGGAATAAATGAAGTTTATTTTTGTGCCAGACCTCCTGGGTCTTGAACTCAGGGCCCGGATGCTGTCCCTGAGCTGCTTTTGCCCAAGGCTGCTTGCTGGTCTACCACTTGCGCTCCACGGTTGGCTTTTCCTGTGTCTGTGATACTGAGGATTCGAACCCAGGTCTTCCCGCATGCTAGGCTTGCACTCTACCACTAGGCCACGCTCCCGGCCTGGTGGGACTCATCTCCAGTGAACCAGCAGAGCCTCCACGCATCGACACTTAGCTAGCAGGCAGCTCGTGAGGGGCCTGACCCGTGCACGAAGACGGAGGGTATTTTATTAGTGTTTATCAATATTCTTCATCTGTCCCTGCGCCTTGATGGGAGATGGAGGACAGAAGACGCGGTCAGGCTGCAGAGCGTGGCGCGGTCTCTGCGATGATGCGTGGCCCGTTTATTTTTCCTCATGATCATTGGAGAGTTTGCAGGCCCACTGGAGTGGTCAGGAAGAAGTATTCAATCAATAAGAAAAAATAACTAGAAGAGGAACAAGCTCTGACGGTATCCATTTGCCAGCGTGGTAGAACATGATATCCACACAGCCTGGTTCTCTCCCCGACCACCAGGTCCGAGGCGGAAAGCAAAGGACTCGTGTCTTAATCGACACGTCCACACAACTCTCCCCGGAAGCCTTTGTCAGATACAATCCTTTCTTCCGTCCATCAGGTTGGCTTTTATCATTTCAAGGGCGAGGCTGTTCGCAGAACACGATTTCTAACATAAGAAATAGTTCATATGAAAACATATAGCCGGGCGCTCTTGGCTCCTGTCCGTCACCCCAGCTCCTCAGGAGACTGAGATCTGAGGATCCCAGGTTCAAAGCCAGCCCGGGCAGGAAAGGCCAGGAGACTCTGATCTCCAGGGAACCACCAGAAAACCAGACGTGGAAACAAACAAGCAAACAAACAACACACATATGTATATGCATAGATATCTATTTGCATATATGCATGAGACTAAGAAATCCGTCTATGTTTCGTCAGTTGACTTACCTGGCGGTCGATTCCTCTGATGCACAGGGCAGGGCTCAGAGGCAAATGACAAGTCTTTATATCTTGAAATAATTCTTCTAATTTGCCCATCTCTTCCTCTAGGACTTCCTGTAAAGGAAATAAAGGTATACTAAGAAACGGTTCAAAAAGAAGTGTACTCACGAGCCGGCTGCAATCCCCCCGTAGGTCATCTTGACAATTAAAAAACAAAACCTGTCAGGAACTTGATTCCACCTGCAAATTATTCTTTTCTCGTATTGATTAAATATCCTCTTAAAAAAACAAATTTGTGCTAGTCTTGAGGCTTCAACTCCAGGCCTGGGCTCTGTCCTTAGTTATTATTTGCTTGTTTCACTCCAGGCTGGCGCTCTACTACTTGAACCACAGCTCCACGCCTGGAGGGAAAGAAGCTCAAGGACAGCGCCCAGGCCCTGAGTTCAAGACCCAGGACCAAAAAAAAATTCTTTGTCAAGTGCAGGGCTTGAACTGTGGTCCTTTTATATCAAGTTCCCTCTACGAGTTTCTTATAGCTCTTATCAAAAAAGTTGTGTTGTGCTGATAGACATTCTCATTAATATTAGGAAAGGAAGTGAAAAAATCTGATTAAAGCAATTGATTTAAATGTCTTGTAATCAAGTGTAGCCAAGAAATTTGTTAGCTAAGCTATGACATTAAAAATTCAGTGATCTGAAGATTTGCACACACACACACACTCACATTTCTACTCCATTAAGATTGATTTCTTAACACACCTGTCTTCGAGGGTCACTGGCACTCTTGACTTTTTCCCCAATGTCTCCCAGAACATAGACCAGCTTCCTCTCCTTGGAAAACTCATCGTTCAAGGCTTTTCCTACACAGAATTGGAAAGCAGCCAACAGCTTCTGGTACCAGCTTTGAAAATAAGCCTCATTTATTGCATCCTTCAGCAACCTGAAAGAGAGAGATAAAAGGAATTCTCGTAAAGGATACATACAGAGATAGATAGTTTTATTAGGTGGGTGGATATCTAGATGATGGATGGATTGATAGATTAGATAGAGAGAGATAGGTGGTTGGGTGGATAGATCAATGGATAGATGGATGGATGGATAAATGACGGATGGATGGATGGACAGACAGATGGAGATACAGATGGATGGACAGATGGATGGATGAATGGATGGATGGATGGATAGACAAGTAGTTAGATGGATGGATGGATGGACAGATGGATGGGTGGGTAGATGGATGGATGGATGGATACATGGATAGGTAGATGGATGGATGGGTGGATGGATGGATGGATGGATGGGTAGTTGGATGGATGGATGGATGGATGGATGGATGGGTGGATGGGTAGATGGATGGATAGATGGATGGATGGATGGATGGATGGATGGATGGATGAATGGGTGGATGGATGGATGGATGGATGGATGGATGGATGGATAGACAAGTAGTTAGATGGATGGATGGATGGACAGATGGATGGGTGGGTAGATGGATGGATGGATGGATACATGGATAGGTAGATGGATAGATGGATGGATGGATGGATGGATGGATGGATGGATGGATGGGTAGTTGGATGGATGGATGGATGGATGGATGGGTGGATGGGTAGATGGATGGATGGATGGATGGATGGATGGATGGATGGGTAGATGGATGGATGGATGGATGGATGGATGGATGGATAGATAGATGGATGGATGGGTGGATGGGTAGATGGATGGATGGAGTGGATGAGTGATGGGTGGATGGATGGATGGATGGGTGGGTGGATGAATAGAGCTGATATGTAGAGCTGGAAATTTTTTAGCATCTCTAGACCAAATATCCAATGCACCACATTTCAGATTCATCTGTGATTTGTCCACTGTAGATATTTTCACAGCATAGGAGGGTGGCAAGTGTTACTGTGTGTGTGTGTGTGTGTGTGTGTGTGTGTGTGTGTGTGCAGCAATCAATTTCCATCTGACAGAGAATGCAATCTGACGAGTGAGGAATCAACATGCGGGGTGGGGGGGGGGAGCCGGTTCTCATTCTCATTCCTTTGCGCATTTTCTTCTTTCTCCTTAATTCTGTAGCGCTCCACTCACGAACGGTCTCTGACTTAGTAAAATAGTGACAAAGAACGTTAGAGGTCATTTTTCTACAAGAGGTAACAACAGATCGGATCCAGCATCAAGCCCCTTTCTCTCCGCCTTGCTTTTTGAGTTAAAATACACCTACACTCTTATTGATGTGCGAATTTCTTTCCTTAACATTTCTCCTTGATAACCTGGACTAAGGCCTATTATCTGTCTGTCTGTCTGTCTGTCTGTCCGTCCGTCCGTCCGTCCGTCCATCCATCCATCCATCCATCCATCCATTTATCTATCTATCCATCCATCCATCCATCCATCCATCTGTCCATTTATCTATCTATCTATCTATCTATCTATCTATCTATCTATCTATCTATCTATCTATCTATCTACTTTCCTTTTCCTTTTAGTGCATCGTTATTTATGTATTTATTTGGGGGATACATGTACAGTTGCTTTAAGGGCAGTTTAGTAAGCATCTTTCTCATCAAGTTTCCTGAACAATTTTTATTTTTAACAACATGGCTGTTCCTTTGTTTTCTGAATGTTTTCCTAAAAATAGCAACCCAACTATATATATATATATATTTTATTTTATTTTATTTTTATTTTTTTTTCTCTTTGCCACTGAGTCTTTCGTTCTTGCCCAGGCCCCTAGGAAAGGCTGGATATTTCATCAGCTTGTGCCATGGACAATTTGGAGTGTTTGAAGGCAGCCGGAGGGGCAGGTTTCTAAGGGTAAAAGGCCAAGGCTGCCTTTGAAATGTTGAGTTTTCCTGGAATCTCAGCTCCACATCGCAGCTGGCCTGGCAGCGTCTCCCTTCATTTGCACAGAAGCAGAACCAGCGGGTCGTATTTATTTCTGTGAAAGCTCTTAACAAAAAAAAAAAGGCTGGTTTGTCCCTCCCAGGGATTATTTATCCCGAAGATATTGGAGCTGTGTTTGATGTTCTGAGAAAACCTTCTGGAACATTCTTGGGCCTTGTCATGAAAGACCTCATACCCTTGAAGCTGGCTAGAGCCATTCATTCGAATTCCTTTTGGAAGCTAAATACAGACTTTGCCTGTGTTCTCTGACTTGTTTGATTTTTTTTCTTTCTTTCTTTTTATTTTTCCTGGTCCTGGGGCTTGAACTCAGGGCCTGGGCGCTTTCCCTGAGCCTCTTCCTGCTTAAGGCTAGTGCTGTACCACTTGAGCCACAGAATCACTTCTGGCTCTTTCTGAGATAAGAATCTCATAGACTTTCCCGTCCTGGCTGGCTTTGAACCTGGAGCCTCCTGAGATCTGGGGGTGCAGGCGGGAGGCATCCGTGCTCAGATTGTAGCGTGCGTTTTAATCTCTCCATCCGGACAGCGATGGGCGCTTTAATGTCAATTAAAGCTCTGGTTCTTCTATGCACGGACCTCCATTCCTGCAATAGGACGACATGGAAAAAATGACATCTGAGCCGAGTGCATTGGAAGAAGGCGGTAAAAGGAAGATTTTTATATGGTCACGGTTCTGGTTTAGATATGCAAGAGCATTGTTAGTCATTTTTCTTTGGAGATGAGGGAAAAGAACCCCCTGACTGTCTTGTTTCCATGTCCTGGAGTCCATTTGCATCCATGTTATTTTCCATGTTCAGTGGCACAGAGGCCTCAGGCCTTCGTGTTTCCTCTGCTGAGAGCCTCCTCTTCCCTCTGCCTCCCTGCGTGTGAAGGTCTCCAGTGCTGCAGCATTTATCCTGTCACTTTTTTCCTTTTTTCCTCTTGGCAAGCCATGCAGGCCTCCACTTGTGGCATAAAGTTCCTGCGACACCGGAGAAGCGTTGTTTCTTTCCGTATTATTTCCTTCCTCTCCGAGCGTGGACGAGTTCGCAGAGGACACAGAATCTGGATGTGGATTCTAGAGAGAGAGAAGTGCACGAGAAACCTCGCTCCCCGGGAAGACGGGGTTCAACGCTGTAAATGTAGCTTCAAGTTTGTTGGTTTGTTTGTTTAAATTGCAGAACCTTCCCTCAAGTCTCTTTTGGTCTTGTTTGGCTTTTGGAAACCTGGCACTGGTGGCTCTGCCTGTCACCCTGGCTACTCAGGAGGCTGAGACCTGAGGATCGAGGTTCAAGACCAGCCGGGAAGGAAAGTCCATGAGACTCTGACCTTCAATGAGTCACGAAAAAGCCGAAGCAGCTATTAAATAGTTGTCAGACTTTTGCTCACTGGTTGCCCACTTACTCCCCCTCCCTCCCCCCCTTCCTTTCTTCCCTCCTCCCTTTCTCCTTCCTTCCTTTTTTTCCTTCTTTCTTTTTGTGGGCCAGTCCTAGGATTTGAACTCAGGGCCTGGGTCACGTGGACATAGCCTCCTGGCTTTGCAAAGGTCAGCTGATGAACAAGCCATGGTGGAAATCAGTCCCAGGCCTGTGGAAGCATTTCCAGGGAGCCGCTCTCCTCTTAATGAGACTCACGCAATTGATTGCCCAGAAGCAAAGGCCATTTGTGCGTTCATGCGGCCTGCAAAGCTTTGAGAGACCAAACGGACCCAGGAAGACAGAGGCAGAGGGATGGAGGGAGGGAGCGGGGAGCCGGGCAGGGGCTTTTCTGCTCCATCAAAAGCAAATTAGCGCTGACTGGGTAATAAAGTTCGCCTCTGCCCTCCCCGTGCAAACCTTTTCATCTCATTAGCTAATCGCATCCATCTGCATGGATGATCAAAGGCCTAGAAGTTTCTAGACCCAGGATGGTCTTGTTGGAAAGATGGAGAGTTAAGACTTAATGGAGATGTCCTAATTACAGAGACCTGAGATACAGTCAGCTCCCCGCTGTGGTGATTTAAGCCACTTAATTGCCTATCCCAGACAGCCTGTCCACTTTCTGCTGGTGAACCCCTGTGTTTTCCTGGGGTCTTCAGAGTGGTAACAACAGCGCATAACAGGATTATATTACTATACGATACAGAATGTGGACCAGCTATGGAACATTATCTTATACACTGTCCTACATATGATATAATGTAAGCAATATTTTGAACTTTAATCAAAATATTGTAAATTATTGCCATCTAGGTATCACTTATATTATTAGTCATGCTTGCATATTATTAACATATCAAGATATATTCATTATATTCTAACTCATTAGACAGGAAGCAGTGTCCAAAGCAGCTCATGCACAATTAATACATATCTTCATATCCATAAAGTCAATTATTATTGTTATGAATAGCACACAGACATGATTAATTATAATAAATTAGTATGTCAAGATAAGTAATAATGCTTAGATAATATTTTAAATGGTTTATATTATATAATATTTACATAACATTGGAATAATATTTCAAGAATACTTAAAGACAAGTGTATTTAAGCTATTTATGCTATTTTATATTACTAGTTTATATTTAGGTAATAGGTATAATATTTGTGACCTCTCTACCTTGGCGTTCAAATCCCTTAGATCTGCCTTCACAATCGGCTGTACTGTAAATATTCTTTCCAATCAAACTGTGACATCTGCATCGTACGTTATGAAATCTTGTTACGGGAGCCAGAGCGTGACAACGAATGACAGACCGTGACATTTGATGGCGTTGGGAGGAAGCAGGTCGTGTAATCAAATATGGATGAGAGTGACTATAAACGCTAATTAAATAAAGACAAATTCAATGTATCCTGATTAGTGATTACTGGATTTTTTTTTTTTAATGCTTGGTAGATGAACTGGTTTTCATTCTTGTACAATGTTAGGTTGAAAGAACAGGTGTTATAAATGACACCCAACCTCCCTCCCTCCCTCCCTCCCTCCAAAAAGCTCATTTCCAAACATGTTGGAAAGAGTGAACCGGGTAAATGCTGCAGCCCTGCTTTCTTCTCTGCCAATATCAGAAAACCAACCCTGTTGTGGGTAAAGCGAATGGGCCAATATTCCGTGTTGTCACGAGGCCGATTCAATCGGGGAGACGAAATGGCAGTGCCAGAAATGCAGCTGTCCAAGACACACGCTTTCTCTCCGGTCAACAGTCACCCTCCACGCGTGCACACGTTCCACCCAAGATTTCAAAGCAAGCCAACGCAACGTGACCGTGGCCCCCTTTCCCTTTCCCAGCCTCAGCCACCCAGGCTTTTTTGGCTTCTCTACAAAAAACAACCCCCAAGGAAGACAGCAGATATGACACCCGCCCAAGGCCACGCTGCAGAAACACTGCTGACCACAGGCCACGCGGCTTTACTCTCCCATCAGCTGGGCTGTGCACGCAGGCAGATTCTGCAGAGGCAGTGAATTTCTGCAGACAAGGAAAAAACAAAAAGAAAACCTCAATTTAAGAAGAGGCCTATGGGGCCACGAGTGTGGCCTAGTGGTAGAGTGCTTGCCTAACATGCACGAAGATCTGGGTTCAATTCCTCGGTACCACATACATAGAAAAAAGCCAGAAGTGGTGCTGAGGCTCACGTGGTAGAGCTCTAGCCTTGAGAAAGTCCAAGGACAGTGCTCGGGACCTGAGTTCAAGTCCCAGGACCTGCTTACACAAAATCCAACCAACCAACAACAACAAAAACTCCAAAAAAACCTCCCCCCAAAACTCCCTCATTTTCACAGGGTCCTGGAGCGCGAGAAGCTTTCTCAGCATGGAATTCCTGTCCCTCCTCAATCCTTGTGTCAGTCCTGGGTCTTGAACTCAGGGCCTGGGCGCTGTCCCTGAGCTTCTTTCCCTCCAGGCTGGCGCTCTACCCCTTGAACCACAGCTCCACGTCTGGTTTTCTGGTGGTTCCCTGGAGATCAGAGTCTCCTGGACTCGTATCGCGACTTACATAACTGTCACCCCTCCATACGCCACCTTTCCAATAACATTGAATTAAAAAGAAGAAGAAGAACAACAACAAACAACCAAAACCAAGTGTCCACCCTGGCCTGGAAGATTCTAGACCCCGAATAACCAGCCAGATGCGAATCAGGTGCTGGGTCGGAGAATGCTCATTAAAACTTGCATTTCTGCCAGCTAATTGAGCTGTGTTCACTCACGCAGATTATTTCAATAGGAAATGACTCTCTCTCTCTCACTCTCTCTCTCTCTCTCTGTATGTTTTAATTAAAAAGAATAAAACAAAGCTTGACAGGTGGTTCTGTTCTGTGGCTTCAAAACAACTGTGCACAAGCACCACCCGTGAAGGAATTTCAGAGGGTACTGGTCAGTACAAGTGCTAAGTCCAGCTCAGGGTGCTTTGTTCACGATGACCTTGCACCCGAGGCCTGGCCCCTCCCCAGACACCCTAGATATGTCAGTTACTCAGGGAAATAACCATCTCCCCCCTCCAATAAAACTCCTTGCTGTGGGCCTTGGTAATTTCTATTTTTTAATTTCTTTTTAGGCTATCCTGTCAAGGGCTCAGGCAGGAAACAGCAGAGATGAAAAAGAGCAGGCGGGTCCAGCCGTCTTATCGTCCACAGGGCGCCATCTTCCCACCAGGGTCTGTGGTTGTGATTGTTTGAAGATTGGGGGACCCCAGGAAAACCACCCTAGGACCCCCCCATAGCCCACGCCGAGACACACCCCCACCCCCCACCCCGCCCTCTCCGCTCTTCCAGTGGGGACATCTGGCTTGAATATTTGATTTTATTCTCTGCATGGCTGGTAAAGGCTCTACCACAATGAAGCAGAGAATTCAAGCCAAGGAACTACGCTTCCACCTGCATTCACACTGTGGATTCACGTCTCATTATACATATAATCTAAATTTCTCATGAAATAGTGTGGGACATAAATGTCTAGCCTGTCATATGATAACATATACTATATACTAAAATACAGAGCGTCTATAGATATACTACATATGGGATTGTGTAGCATTATATCGTTTAATATATACTATATATTGTAGTATGGATAATATATATAGTATTATAGTGTATGTATCATATTACAGTATGTATTGTATTATGTAGAATGTATATTATGTCATACATGGTATATACTAAACACAGTGTAGAGTTTGTATACTGTGCATACTATACATAATATTGTAAACATGCTGTATAATAGGTATATTATATAGCTCATACTAAATATAATCTTACACATACTAGTCAATGTGTATTATATTATATAATACATATTCGGTGATCTATGATATATTATGAATTATATATGATATACATACATTTCTAAGTTTAAATAATAAATGTATATGCTATGTAATATATGAATAAAGATATATAAACTGCATATATAATATAAAATATATGAAATGTATGATTGTCAGTCCTGGGTCTTGAACTCAGGGCCTGGACGCTGTCCCTGAGCTCCTTTCCCTCCAGGCTGGTGCTCTACCCCTTGAGCCACAGCTCCACGTCTGGTTTTCTGGTGGTTCACTGGAGATCAGAGTCTCGTGGACTTTCCTGCCTGGTCTGGATTTGAACCTCGACCCTCCGAGCTCAGCCTCCTGAGGAGCTGGGGTGAAGGCGGGAGCCACCGTGCCCAGCCCTGAATGGATTTTTAACGAGCTGATGCCAAACCACTGCAATATAAATCTCACTTGGCTAATTCATGTCCTTCAGGTATTCCGTCCCCAGGGCAGAATTTCAATTCTGTGGACTGAAGGCCTTGCATGTTTACAGCTGCATTTGAATTTTTAAGAATGTGCAAACAGAAGCGAGCGGTGGAAAGAGAGCAACGCGTGATGGCTGGCTTTATCTTTTTTGCATCCCAGTAAGGAGGTTTATTGTCAACATTTTTCAGAACCCAAATCAATCACGGGTGGCTCAATTCTGTGGCGCCATAAAGGCAAATCCCATGTCACCAGCACGGGTGGAATTCTTTTTTTCTGCCCCATCTGAGGTCCTGCGTGAGTGATTCGCTCCCAGGCCTGGCATCCTCGCGGCTTATCCTGCACGTGGTGGCTGTTGGGTTCTCTGGCTTACTCTTCAAGCTGTTGGCTTTGGAGTTTCCACTCTCTTCACTGGGGAATATTGTGCATTTGCAGTTCCCGGGCATAGGTCTTATAAGGAAGCTGTGAAGCAGGAACAGTTCTCTTTGCGCTTGCCTCTGTCTTGTGCTGGCTGTGGCTTGGGGACATGACGACGTGTCTGGGCTGGCATTGGCGAATGAGATGAGCCTTCTCCTTCTGACAAATCTCTCACACCAAATAACTCTGCCCAAAGGGCACTAAAGAAGTTTGTAGCTTATTTATCTGGTGATGGTAGGGTTCTCTTCGCAGTATATTATGCATGTTGATAAATATTCTATTTTCTAAAAAATAAATACTATATATGTAGAATATATAATATGTACCCTATTGTATACAACCTACAATACATACTACATATACTAGATTAAATGCTATACGATATGATATATTTACATACTGTATTCTGTTATATATGTTATGCGATATGCTATATAAGATATGTCATACATCATATCATAGCATATAGTATAGAATATAAATTTAGTATATAATATATAATAGCATTACATACTATATAATATACTATATTAATATAATCTGTAACTATACAGTATATATTAATATAGTATATAAGAACATGATATATAATGTTCTATCATATATATAGTATGTGTCGTATATAATGTGTAGTTATCTATCTCTATCTAGGTCTACATCTATAGGTCATATCTGAAGCCCTGTCTTTTATGCAGGGCGACTTCAGCTAAGGCTTGAAGAACGGGAGAGGCGTCTGAGGACACAGCCACTGGGAAAGGAGCCGCCCAGCTTTGAGGGTTCAGTGGGTTCTCCACCCTTGTGAAAGGACAGCCTAGGAAGTCAAGGGGCTTTGCAATATATCATAGAATGTTGTTATATATTATATTAATATAGTATGTTGAAAAAAACCCACAAACTCGATGCAAGATGAAGCCAGCAGATGGGTGTTCAAGGCCCGAGAGCCCCATCTTGCCCTCGGAAAAGAGTGAAGCAATATTGTCTTCGTTGTTACTCACGAAGGGCAAAGAAAGAAAAACAAATCATGGTGAACTAGCAGCGATATGCTGATCCTTCAAAGGCAGGGGCGGAGGCCTCGATACCGTCTATTGATTCTGGATTATTTGTCTTTATTGGACTGAAGCTCTTAGCTGTTCAGGCTTTAAGCAAAGGAGGGAGGGAGGGAGAGCGAGAGCCAGCGGGGGAGAAAGGGAGCGTTGCCTGCTCTGTGAATCCTCTGCGGGCCTCCACGGCCATTCAAAGCTCACTGTTCTGACTTCCTATCGGCTGGAGAACATCAGTTATCAGGGGTGACGTATTTGTACCGCAATGGTGAGAGGGATGCTCGTAAGTTCAGGTTAGCAGGTGTGGTGTGGACTTATTATAATAATAATAATTATTATTATTATGCTTCATTTCACATAGCTCCCCACTGGAAGAGCTTGTTCCTAAATCCTAGATAAGAACCAAGCTTAGAAAATACAGCTGTCATAGTCAATGTCCTTAGGTGACCACGGCGCCACGTGGTTTGAGGGGAGCCAGGGGGGAGGAGAGAAGGGGCGACGTGGATCAAGACGCATTGTCCTTATCGCCTGACAGTGGCAATAATAATAATAATAATAATAATAATAATAATAATAATAGAGCAACCAGAGGCTCAGGGACAGCACCCAGGCCCTGAGTTAAAGGCCCAGGAGTGGCAATAATAATAGTAATAATAATAATAGAGCAATAAGAGGCTCAGAGACAGCACCCAGGCCCTGAGTTCAAGGCCCAGGAGTGGCAATAATAATAGTAATAATAGTAATAGTAATTAATAATAATAATAATAATAGAGCAATAAGAGGCTTGGAGACAGCACCCAGGCCCTGAGTTCAAGGCCTGGGAGTAGCAATAATAATAGTAATTATTATTATTAATAATAATAGAGCAATAAGAGGCTCAGGGACAGCACCCAGGCCCTGAGTTCAAGGCCCAGGAGTGGCAATAATAATACTAATAATAATAGTAATTAATAATAATAATAGAGCAATAAGAGGCTCAGAGACAGCACCCAGGCCCTGAGTTCAAGGCCCAGGAGTGGCAATAATAATAGTAATAATAATAATAGAGCAATAAGAGGCTCAGAGACAGCACCCAGGCCCTGAGTTCAAGGCCCAGGAGTAGCAATAATAATAGTAATAATAATAATAATAATAATAGAGCAATAAGAGGCTCAGGGACAGCACCCAGGCCCTGAGTTCAAGGCCCAGGAGTGGCAATAATAATAGCAATAATAATAATAGTAATTAATAATAATAATAATAATAATAGAGCAATGAGAGGCTCAGGGATAGTGCTCAGGCCTTGAGTTCAAGGCCCAGGAGTGGCAATAATAATAATAATAATAGTAATAATAATAATAATAGAGTAACAAGAGGCTCAGGAATAGTGCTCAGGCCTTGGGTTCAAGTCCCAGGACTGGCTAAACAAACAAAATTTCCTTTTTAAAAAAGGGTAAAGTTCAAAGCAGACTTTGCAGCGTAAACAACAACCACCCCCTGTGTTCTGAAATGCCAAGCGCTTGAATGTCTCCTTAAGACTTCAGACTCCACGGACCCGTCTTCCCTCAGCCCATGCCCGGGGTCTGGTCCAGCAGACACCACACCAGCTCATGGTTAGGCCTCCATTTGCTGGAGCCCTGAGCTCTGCAAGCTGTCTGTCTCCTCTCAGCAAGCTCTGCCGCCCCGCTGGTTCAGACTCTATGCCACGGTTCAGTCACCATGCAAAGCTTTGAGGGGCCCTCAACAGCTCTCTCCCGCCCTCTCCCGGCACACGCCTGTGTGTGCAAGCTGCAGGCTGTCCCCTTCCAGTCCCTGCACACCTAGATGCATGCCAGATGTCGGCCAAGAACAGAAGAGGGGAAAGAAGAGAACAAAGTCTGGCACCGATGAGAAAGCACTTCCTCTTGGGCTGTTTGTACATTTTCCGAGGGGCTTTCTTTTATTTAAAATAATTACATAAATGTTTGTAAATAATATTTATTTTAAACTAGGTATGCTATCAGAATGTTTTCAAATAAATACATTTTATAATAATTTATTACATAAACTTATATATTATTATTTACTAGTATAACAATTTTTTCCCCAGTGAAAACGATTTCTTACTATATACAGGTTGATAGTGGGAATCTATAAAAACCAGTGGTGACCTTTATTTACCCATGACCTCGCATGTTGTAATTTCTAAAATCAGGTGCATTTGATGTTCTGGACCTCTGGGTTATTTTTTTCCCTGCAGATTAAAATTATCTGCAAGAAGGACA
>JANJXV010000040.1:4851158-4878658 GCA_024803745.1 Megascapheus bottae | reverse complement strand
TGGCGGGTGTTACTCATGATCAAAATATGAAAAAGGAGAAATATGACTATATATATATATATATATATGTGTGGTTTTCTGGTGGGTCCCTGGAGATCAGAGTCTCCTGGACTTTCCTGCCCGGGCTGGCTTTGAACCTGTGACCCTCAGACCTCAGCCTCCTGAGGGGCTGGGGTGACACGAGTATGTGGATGAACTTTTCTCTCGTAAACCATTGTAGGTCTAAGAACTATCGTGAGACCTGTAGGCTCGGCGATGTGTTGGGAAAAAGTGTTGCTAAGGTTGGGAGATTTTTTTTTCACAACAGCACACACACACACACACACACACACACACACGCACACACACACACACACCTGCAAGCAGAAGGGCGCGCGGTAAAAACGCAAAGCTACAAGGTGGCCTGGCTTCTGCATTGATCTAAGCACATGAAGACTGCAGCTTCCCCGGCCTAAACGCCATTGCCTGCAATGCATTGCCCTTAATTACGAAACCCTTCCTGTGACGCCTTACTAGAGGCGTCAAGGTCAGCTCAAGGACACTGGGAAGGCTCGGAATAGTTCCACTGTACAATCTGAGTCCCAAGCGATGACTTTTAGAGTCCAGTCCTCTCAGCTCTCTTTTTAAACCTTTCCTTACCATAAAGGAAGGAAAACAGACACACTCACACACTCACACTCACACACGAGTGTGTGTATACATATATATTATAATACGTATATACCACTCCTCTTACATGGGACTATCCTTAATAATTCCTTTGACCTCTAAGGGTTTTGATTGGCTGATGGCTACAGGGTCCTTAGGAGATGCTGCTAATTATGAAGAATTATTACCACTTTAAACCACATGCTCTCATCCCTCGACTCCCCAGTTAACTGAGTGGAGGTGTCACTGCATCTGCCTTTCTTGTTCCTTGGATACAGTATCCTGATTCTTTGTTGTTTGCTTTTGTCAGTCCTGGGTCTTGCACTCAGGGCCTGGGTGCTGTCCCTGAGCTGCTTTCCCTCCAGGCTGGCGCTCTACCCCTTGAACCACAGCTCCACGTCTGGTTTTCTGGTGGTTTCACTGGAGATCAGAGTCTCCTGGACTTTCCTGCCCGGGCTGGCTTTGAACCTCCGTCCTCAGGTCTCAGCCTCTTGCTGAGTGGCTGGGGTGACAGGCGGGAGCCACCAGCGCTTGGCCATTGGCTTTTATTTTTTAAATAACTGACTATGATCGTGTAAAGGAATGCACACGCTCCGTTTAGGGGACCTAGAATATTCTTCTGGCATAATTCCCTGCAGGGTTTTTGTTTTTTCCCCTCACATTGACCTTTCTGAAGTCGGGTGTGGATCAATGCCTCAACCTGTGCCCCCTCTCCTGCCATTTCTTCCTGTGTTAGCGTCTGAGCAGGTTTCCACCTTCCTGGGCATTGGACTACTGGCATTGCCCGCTCACCCGCCTCTTCTCCAGGCCTTCCACGAGGGCCCCGTGACCCTGGCAGTACGTGGACACGGCGTGATATTTACACACCGAAATGTCAGTGGCAACGCGAGACCCACAGCCTGCGGTGAATCCCATCAGCGGGGCCCTCGAGTTTCCCAGCCATTTCATTAGCTTAATGTGGCCACACGCTATCCCAGGCGGTCTCAGCCAAGTGTCAACTGTGGCTACACGCAGGACTTGGAGCTACTGCAGGATTTCCATCTTTACATGCATGATGTGTGTGTCATTTATATCTGTGTGTATATTTATATACATGCATATATCATTTATATATGTATACATCGTCTATATATGTGCATATGATTATATATCTATATAGAGACATAATATATATGTATTATATATATACACATATTATGTGTTTATATAATACATGTGTGTATAAATTTACATATGTATACAGCATTTATATATGCATATACTGATACATTCTTGCACAATTACACTGTCTGAGGGAAGACATTTATCTGGCAGATATTTGTGAGACTTCAAATTATTGCAATATATTTTTTTTTTGCCAGTCCTGGGTCTTGAACTCAGGGCCTGAGCACTGTCCTTGGGTTTTCTCAAGGCTCGAGCTCTACCACTTGAGCCACAGCACCATTTCTGGCTTTTTCTATGTATGTGGTACTGAGGAATCGAACCTGGGTCTTCGTGCATGCTAGGCCAGCACTCTACCACTAGGCCAAACTCCCGGCTGCCCCTCTCTTCTTTTCTACCATTTATCAGTTCTTTGTTTTTCTCACCTCTCATTCTAGTTGGAGAAATGATCCAGGAACAAATGTTTCACTCAAAGAACGTTTGAAGTGGGGGGGTGAGAGCTAAAGGCAATGTACCAACTGTCAACCTTTAATAAATAATAATAATAATCATCATCATCTTTTTTTTTTAAAGTAGCTTTAAGGAAAGTGAAAAGCACAGGAATTTGAGATCAGGTTTCAAGCATAAGAGAAATGGCAGCCTTCAAAACCCACAGCAAGCCCGCCCGGCTAAGGTCAGGAGACTTATTCACGGTTCAAAGCCCCGTTGTCACGTTAGAATTCGAAAGCCCTCAGAAGCACCAAGCTTTTTTCCAATAAGTTTCGAGTCAGCATTGCCTTGGAACCAAAAAAAAAAAAAAAGTCAGTATCGATATCTTTGCTGTATTTCTTGTACCAAAAAAGATCAAATGTGACACAGGAAAAACAACAACAGCAAACGGCAGAAACAAGATCCTTCCGGCTGAATGTGAACTGAATTACACAAGAAGCTGGGTGCCCGTGACTCCCGCCTGTCACCCCAGCTCCTCAGCAGGCTGAGATCTGAGGATCACAGGTTCAAAGCCAGCCCGGGCAGGAAAGTCCCGGAGACTCTGATCTCCAGGGAACCACCAGAAAACCAGACGTGGAGCTGTGGTTCAAGGGGTAGAGCGCCAGCCTGGAGGGAAAGCAGCTCAGGGACAGCGCCCAGGCCCTGAGTTCAAGACCCAGGACTGGGAATGAAAGAAAGAAGCAAAGAGACCTGACCAGAGACATTCAAGTCTCTGGACTTGAATAAAAAAACTGACATGCAATCACATAGCTGCTGAAGGAGTAAATTAAAATTATACCCTAGAATTAAATAGAATCAGAATGTACTCGAACTGTAGGGAGAAATGTTAATGATGTGGGTTTAATTTTCCTACAGTGCCTTTATACGTAGAAAGTAGATAGATAGATAGATAGATAGATAGATAGATAGATAGGTAGATAGATGCAGGCAGACATGGAAGATGGATCAATGGATGAAAAATGGATGGACAGGTAGATGGATCACATTTAGTGTTGTTGTATAAATACCCAGGACTATTATTCGCTCATGAAAAAGCAAGCGAAAGCAAACTCATGTGTATCTGAGCTGGGTCTGTCGAATACCCCCCTGTAGACGGGGAAAATCACTGTGTTTTAAACGAAGGGTGCGCTCTCGCCCTACTGGAAAGGGCATTCCTGTTTCTTGCCACCGTCTTTGTGTTTTCCACCTCTGAAAACCTTCGCACTGCCCTCAGAAGGGAGCCGTTCCTCGATTTCCCCTACGTTCCTCTGCACATTTAATTGTTGCCCTCTGCTACTTCTTCAGTGACTGCCGTCGCACGGACACATGTCTTCATTCTCTAAGGGCTGAATTGCCCAGCAAGCTTGAAGCGCTGGGTGTAGATAACTATATTCTGGTGTCATTTCCTGTCCCCTCTGCCACGTCCAATTTCCTCTATGTCCTCAACTCAAGCTGCCTCCAACTTCAAAACCCCCTGTCTTGATGAAAGATTGCAATTTTCTAACATTTTTATATATCAGGAAGCTCACCATGTTATATTCTCTCTCTCTCTCTCCCTCTCCCCCCCCCTCTCTCTCTCTCTCTCTCTCTCTCTCTCGGCTCATGTGGCACTTACAACTTAGTTTAGTTATAGTGCAATAGAGAATATTCTATTCTACGGTGACCTTTGAATGGAATTTCTCCATATACACTGAATAGAATTTTTCTCTATATACATTTTTTAAGTGTCACTGGGACTTATTTCTTCCTTTTGCCATTCAATGCATAGCCATTTTCCACATGTATATATACATAGATGTGTGTGTATATATATGGCTATTTGTATATGTAATATGTATATATATATATATAAATGATCAATGACTCTGATCGAACATCACATTAGCCCTTCAAATAAGGAAGGTTCAGTGTAAATGTCCTCTTATTCTGTATTCCATCCTTGTTTCTCGCATGCTCACATCCCCTCTGGCTTCAGTAGAAATTAATTACTATCATCAACAGTGAATTCCGTATGAATATTGTGTGTGTGTGTGTGTGTGTGAATTTTTATTTTTATTTTTCCTTCAAGGAACTTGAGCTTTCCCAGCTTAAGTCACTACTTGGGAAATCTCGTTTTGCTTCCTGCAAAACACTAAATTTACATCGCATGGGGTGCCTGTCCTTCTATTTAAATTTCAGGTGTCACATGCTCGATGCTTACTCAGAACTGCTATTTTTAAGCGACATTTAATTCCGTGCGTCAACTCCGTCTTGCTGTTAGCAATTGGTGAGCGGAGCTTCAGGGTTCAGGACAAAATAGTAGCCAAGGGTCTTGAACCACAGACCTTAGGCCTGGGGCTCTAATTCCAGCCACATTTCCTTTTCTCCTGGAAACATCAGCACCCGGCCAGGCCCTGTCCATGGCCCCATGTAACTAAATGACATTTCATTTATTTAATGCTCTGGGCATCAAATAAAGAAATAAGCGGATCAAAGTACAGTAATGGAGCTTCAGACAAGGTTTACTACACAACGAAATTAAAATGTCATCTGTAGCTTCAAAATGAAACATATGGGCTATCAAGAGGGTGAGCCAATTAAACAGCCCGTATAAAATATAATATATATGATATATATAACAAATTTATTTAAAATGTAACATAAATTTATGTTTACATCAATTATATTAATATTTACCTATGAATATATTTATTTATAAATATATTTGTATAGATATGTGCACATATTTGGGAATATGTATACTTGTATATATATGGGTGCATATATATATTTTTCCTTGTTTTTTTTTCCAGTTCTGGGTCTTGAACTCGTGGCCTGAGCACTGTCCTTGGACTTTCTCAAGGCTAGAGCTTTACCACTTGAGCCACAGCTCCATTTCTGGCTTTTTTCTATGTATGTGGTACTGAGGAATTGAACCCGGGTCTTCGTGCATGCTAGGCAAGCACTCTACCACTAGGCCAAACTCCTGGCCCATACATGTGTTCCTACATATGTATTTATACACATAAATAATGCATATCTATCCCCACATGTATATGGACAAATATACACTTACTTCATTGCATATATGTGGACACACACACACACACACACACACACACACACCACAAATTCACCTAACAAGCACACACTGCATGTTCTCTGGAGAGCCAGCTTTTGGATTTTTCAGGAGTAAAAGGCGAATGATTTATACGATCTGAAGAGACCCAGAGTGGGTTTTCAGGAGTGGAAAGATTCGCTTGTAGAGGCAGGAGCTCCTCGAGACTTCCCATCACCCAGATGCGCCGGGAGTGGAAGATGGAGGAGACCGTGGCACAAACGCTCCCCCTTTACAGTGCCTGATGAGCGACTTTCCAAGGCTCCGACAAATCAACTTTCCACCACGCTCCCCAAATAAAACACAGTTATCACCCACGCCTAGCTTTGAACACAGCGGCTGGAAGCTCAGACCACGAAACTCTCATTATCCAGAAAAAGACCCAAACACAAATGCAAACAACGGCCCGCGAAACCATCCTTAAGCATTGTAACTTGCAATTTAACAGCTTAAAATTAAACTGAATTAAAGAAGAGATTTTAGGAGCCAGGCAACCAGTGACCTACGTCTTGTCATCTTAGCTACAGTTCCTAAAATTAATATCCACAGCTACTGAATTTGATTGTCTACCTACCTATCTGTCCTTCCATCCATCCATCTATCCACCCAGCACTATCTATCTATCTATCTATCTATCTATCTATCTATCTATCTATCTATCTATCTTCTATCCTATTCTATCCATCTATATAATCAATCAATCAATCTATGTATCTATCATCTATCCTATTCTATGTATCATCTACCCTATTGTCTGTCTGTCTGTCTATCTATCTATCTATCTACCTACCTATCTATCTATCATCTATAGTATCATCTACCCTATTATCTATCTATCTATCTATCTATCTATCTATCTATCTATCTACCTATCTATCTATCTATCTATCTATCTATCTATCTATCTATCTAGTGTTGATCTGGGGTCTTGAACCCTATAATCTATGTATCTATATATCTGTGTATCTATCTATCTATCCATCATCCATCCATCCATCTATCTATAATCTATCCTACTCTATACATCTATATATCTATCATCTATGTAGTCTACGTATCATCTACCCTATTCTCTGTCTGTCTGTCTGTCTGTCTATCTATCTATCTATCTATCTATCTATCTCTATCCTATTCTATGTAGCTATGTATCTATCTATGTATGTATCTTTTTTTCTATCATTTATCCTATTCTATTCGATCCATCCATCTGTCTATCATTTATCCTATTCTATGTATCTCTGTCTGTCTGTCTGTCTGTCTGTCCATCCAGCTATCTTTTATCCTCCGCAAGTAAGCTGGCCCTAGCTGGCCACCTCTTGCCTACTAGTTGGCTCTTACGTGGACGTGAGAAGGCCGAGGGCCTCGGCTGGCTGGAGGGCTCCCCATCTTCTGGCGATGGTCTGCATCTCCGTGATGGTTGCTTCGTCCCATCCGGGTGCGCAGCCCAGGAGCAGAGGGAGGGAGCAGCTTCCAGGACGGCAATGGGCGCGATAAAACCACAAGTATCTTCTCTTTTCCTCAGCCAGCCTGAAGAAGAATCACACAGACAGCACGCCTCAGAAGCTGTGCTCTTCCCTGCCACGCGCACAGGGCGGCGCTGGTTCTCTGAGTTGTGTTTGGGGTGAGGCCGGGAGGCCAGCCGGGAGGGTGGCTTTCCCCTGCTTGATTAATCTTCTCGGAAGATAAAGAAATCCAGCGAATTCCTCTGGTTAGCTCCTCCTACCTACCTTCTTCCCCAAGGAAATGAACGAAAGAACTCACCCGTTGTTCACATCAGTCATTCTGACGTTTTCTCTCTGTTTGCTTTGCCACTTTATTATTATTATTACTATTATTATTATTAATAATTTTAACTTCTAATTTTAGTTGGCAAATCCTGCCTCCCTCCTGGGGAAAACGAATCCTCTGTGTAGATGAACACATTCTTAGAACCAGACACTCCTCCATATCAGGGCGGGTTTGAGTGGAAGTGTCTCAACATGGAGATCTCACACACACACACACACACACACACACACACACACACACACACACACGAGATCTCTCACACACACACACGAGATCACACACACACACATGAGATCACACACACACAGATGAGATCACAACACACACACACACGAGATCTCACACACACACATGAGATCACACACGCACACATGAGATCACACACACACACACACACACACACACACACACACACACACCCCGGGAGAAAGTTCCAGCCCTCAGGCCAGCGTGTCTGACTTTCAGACAGCTCAACGTGTGTGGGTGATATGGAGCATTCCCACGCACAACCTTTGACCTCCAATTTCACCCCCCCTAAACCCCTCCAGCTCATCCCTAGCAACCAGCCCAAACTCCCAAGAAAACCAGGAGCAGGAAATGACTTCCTGTTTATTTTTCTTTGAGGATTGATTTTTGTTTTTAATTTAAGTAGTTGGACGATAAGGTCCCATTCTGCACCTCCGGGTGTGGGGACAATGAATCTTGGTCTCTGTCGCCCCTCCCCTCCGGTCACCTGGCTCCATGTTCACCTATGACATCTAGGACAAGGACGGCCTTCTCCTAACCCTCCTCTGTCTATTCACCCCTCCATCCGCCCCACCCCAATTCCTTGTCTTTACTCCTTATTCTCTACAACACGAGCTCCAGCTCCTTTGTGTTCCTTCAGTGTAAGCTAACTGTTCAAAAGCCACTGGGTTCCTGCCCTGTAAATACCATCCTTTGATTATGTAAGATTATAGAATCCTTTTTTTCCATATATTTTTATCGTAATTACTAGAAGGGTTACATTATATTCACCAGATAGAAGGCGCATTGCTTTACAAACATTGATGCCCTTTCTCATGTCTTGGTCCCCATTTCCCTCTCCCCTCCCCTTCCCCCTGCTCATCTTGATTTCCCCCTTCCCTATCCTATTTCAAGATTATATAAGTCTTACATATAACTATATTATATATTATAGAATGCAATTACTATGTAGTGCATTATATAATAAGATTAGGAATTATATAATATAATTATATGTATATTAGATGTATACAACATGCACATAGTATGTATAATATATGTAAATACTATTATATAGGTGCATATGATATGTATATATTATATGCATATAATTATGTTCTATTATAATGTGTATATGTTATATGTATGTATTATATGTATAGGTATATAATGTTATAGGTATATTATATTATATGTATTATATATAATATTATATATATGTCTTACAGGTGTCTGGGGCATATTTTCACGTGTTTGAATTTTTCCTGACTCAGATTCCATTTTATGAACGGGGAAGAAGAACTGAGCAGGTCATCAAGTAAATGATGGAAATGTTCCAGGACTCAAGTCTGCAAACGACGAGCTATTTGGAAACCTGAGTTGTACGACGTCCGAGGCTGTTGCCCATCTGTTTTCCCCATCCACAGTGACACTGGACTGGGGAGCACGTGAATCATTACGTCGCCGTGGGAGAAACAGAAGAAAACGCTGCTCATTTGCTGTACACCAGAACACAAACAGGAGCAGAAGCGCAGCCACGCTGCGCTCCCAGAGATTCGTGTACCCCGGGCTCTCACCTGGGAGCCAGGGTGAGGGCGAGGCCTGCTTACTGTGACTGGGAGATATTTAAAATTCCAAAGCGCGATTGGTTTCTTTTTTTTTTTTTGCCAGTCCTGGTCTTGAGCTCAGGGTCTGAGCACTGTCCTTGGACTTTCTCAAGGCTAGAGCTCTACCGCTTGAGCCACAGCACCACTTCTGGCTTTTTTCTATGTATGTGGTTCCGAGGAATCGAACCTGGGTCTTCATGCATGCTAGGCAAGCACTTTAACCACTAGGCCACACTCCCGGCCCGCGATTGGTTTCTTATGATCAGCTTTTTCCCACTAATCTGAGCCCGAGCTGTTGGTGTTTTAAATAATATGAGCCAGGGGCACCTGGCCCCTGTTGAGTGGCCCTTGCTCTGTCTGGAGAAGTGGGGGAAATGGGAGTTTACGTTCTCAGGACCACAATGGTGGTGACTGGTTGTTAGCACACACTCACGCGTGGGTGAAGAGCGAGTGGAGAGAGGACGGCTGGAAGGATGGAATCCATGCTCAACGTCCATAGCCAACACAGAGCCGGCTGACTTGAGGGGAGGGAAGGGGGGACACGGAGGGGAGGAGAGGCCCCTGAGCCACATGGAGGGGTGACAGGCCCCTGGGTGACATGGAGGGAGGGAGAGGCCTCTGGGTGACATGGAGGGGAGGAGAGGCCCCTGGGTGACATGGAGGGAGGGAGAGGCCTCTGGGTGACACGGAGGGGAGGAGGGGCCCCTGGGTGACATGGAGAAGTGACATGGAGGGGAGGAGAGGCCCCTGGGTGACATGGAGAGGTGACATGGAGGGGAGGAGAGGCCCCTGGGTGACATGGAGAGGTGACATGGAGGGGAGGAGAGGCCCCTGGGTGACATGGAGAGGTGACATGGAGGGGAGGAGAGGCCCCTGGGTGACATGGAGAGGTGACATGGAGGGGAGGAGAGGCCCCTGGGTGACATGGAGGGGAGGAGAGGTTCCTTTCTGGTTCGTTTAATTCTCTGGACTCTTCTGGGTCGCGTCTGTCTGGCCAGCAGGCAACAGAGTCACTGAGGCGATGGCGTCCAGGCCTCGCTGCTGACCTGACACCGCGGGGGAGGAAGAAACCTGGAAATCATAATTCCACACCCCTGCCTACCATCCGACACGCGTGTGTGTGTGTGTGTGTGTGTGTGTGTGTGTGTGTGTGCCTCTGTGTGCGTGTGAGAGAGAGAGAAAGACAGGGAGAGACAGAGAGACAGAAAGAGGGACAGAGACAGAAACAGAGAGTGGGAAGGAGGGAGACAGAGAGAGAGAGAGAGAGACAGACAGACAGACAGACAGACAGAGACAGAGACAGAGAGAGTGGGAAGGAGGGAGGGAGAGAGGGGGGGGAGAAGGGGGGACAGAGGCACATAAAGACCACTAGAAAGGTCACTCACAGTTTGGGCGACTGCTTCTGGGCCAGGCTGGCGACAAGCTGGGGACAGTGGGGTGGTGGCTCTTCCAGGGTCTGGCGTCCCTCTGTCCCATCGGGTCTGCTATACCGCCATCCGGGGCCGGGAAAGTCCACCTGCGAGCAAAACAAAGTCAAGAAGGGCCACACAGGAAAGGCCACCAGGAAGGCACGGCGCCGTGCCACTCGCTCTTCCAGGAGCTGATGACCCTTTCCCTCCCTCTCCCCTCACCCCTGCCCTCCGGGCTCCATTTCCACATCTGGATATGGACTATTCGGACTGGACGCAGCCACCTTTCCTCTCTCTGACAGCCGGTTGATTTAGGTTAGATTCTCGTTTCTTAAACGAGAATTATTAAAGACAGGCACTGGGGGCTCCCGCCTGTCACCCCAGCTCCTCAGAAGGCTGGGATCTAAGGATCACAGGTTCAAAGCCAGCCGGGGAAGGAAAGTCCAGGAGACTCTGATCTCCAGTGAACCACCAGAAAACCAGACGTGGAGCTGTGGTTCAAGGGGTAGAGCGCCAGCCTGGAGGGAAAGCAGCTCAGGGACAGCGCCCAGGGTCTGAGTTCAAGACCCAGGACTGGCTGTCACACATGCACACACACACACACACACACACACACACACACACACACGAGCGTGGAAGGACCTCTCAGCTCTGGTTCACCAATACTGCAGCACAGGGGACCCGTGCATGCCTCAGACACCCCTGAGATGCTGCGGCTTCTTCCCGTCATGCCCTGGGTGTCTGCTCAACCACTGCAAACAGCCGGGATGGAGCATGGGAAAACCACCAGCCCATCAGCACGGCGCAGGGGGAGGAGCCTGCCCGGGAGGTGACAGGGAAGGGCTCTCTGGGCCTGCTCCTCATGGAGACTTCCTGTTTTCTCCTCAAGCCTTTTCATCCCTAAGCCTGCTCCTCCCTGGCGCGCTCAGGGCCCAGCTGGGCCGTACCTGGAGGGTCACTGGAGATGGCTGGCTCGGGTCCCAGACTCCAGGCGCGATGGTGTCCAGTGGAGGTTCCCGCTGCAGCGACATGCCAAACAGTCTGGACCCGCCCAGGGGAGTCCTGCCCAGGTCAGCAGACAGGGAGATAGCAGTTACTTCATGATGAAAGAGCTATCCACATCTCCACCCACCCACCCCTCCACCCCACCACCCCTCCACCCATCTACCCATCCACCTCTCCACCCCTCTACCCCTCCACCCTTTCACTCACCCATCCACCTATCCATCTATCCATGCATGCATGCATGCATCTATCCATCCATCCACCCACCCATCCATCCATCCATCCATCCATCCATCCACCCACCCACCCATTCCTCCACCCTTTCACCCATCCATCCACCCATCCACCCATGCATCCATCCACCCACCCACCCATCCATCCATCATCCATCCACCCACCCACCCACCCACCCCTCCACCCTTTCACCCATCCATCCATCCATCCACCCATCCACCCATCCATCCATTCACCCATCCATCCATCCATCCATCCATCCACCCACCCACCCACCCACCCACCCATCCACCCATCCACCCACCCACCCACCCATCCACTCTTCCATCCATCCATCCATCCATCCATCCATCCATCCATCCACCCACCCATTCCTCCACCCTTTCACCCATCCATCCACCCATCCACCCATGCATCCATCCATCCACCCACCCACCCATCCATCCATCATCCATCCACCCACCCACCCACCCACCCCTCCACCCTTTCACCCATCCATCCATCCACCCATCCACCCATCCACCCATCCATCCATTCACCCATCCACCCATCCATCCATCCATCCATCCATCCACCCATCCACCCACCCACCCACCCATCCACTCTTCCATCCATTCATCCATCCACCCATCCATCCATCCATTCACCCACCCACTCACCCGTTTATCTATCCATCCATCCACCCATCCATCCATCTACCCACCCATCCATCCATCCATCCATCCACCCAACCTCCCATCCATCCATCCATCCACCCACCCACCCACCCATCCACCCATCCACCCATCTGTCCATGCATCTGTCCATGCATCCATCCATCCATCCATCCACCCAACCTCCCATCCATCCATCCATCCATATACCTGTCTATCATGTGCCCGTCTGTCTATCTATCTATCTATCTATGTATCTATCTATGTATCTATCTATCTGTCTATTTATGTGTCTACATGTCTATCATCCATCTATCTGTCTATTCATCAATATCTATCTATCTATCTATCTATCTATCTATCTATACATACATATCTTTCCTAGGTTAAGAGGCACATAGTCAGCAGGTTACTTTGTGGGATTCTTTGGTAACTGGAAGAGGTAAAGCTCTTCCACAATCTCAGACCCTAATTCCTAGCATGTCTCCAATACATCACCACCCCAGTCTCCCAGACGGCCGCACTGTTGTCTCACAGCAGCGGTCTCGCTGCCATACGCACTCTGTAACAGAGTGTCTGCGGCCAGCGGCCAGGGTGGGCGCATGGCTGGTGTTCTTGGACTTGTGACTCCATGATGTCCATAAAGATGCTAGCTTTTGCCAGTTCTTTTTTGGCCCCCTTGCTTTGTTTTTAGATTTATTTTTAAATTGGGATGATAAAGGTGATGGGCAGAGGGGTGACAGTTCCCCAAGTCAGGTCCTGAGGACATTTCTTTGAGGACAGCGTCCCCCCCTTCCCTCGCACTCTCCCCATTTTCCCCTCCCATCCCCACGCACAAGTGGTGGAGTCCATTCTCCATGTCGTGTCCAGTGAGGACCACGGCTGCCTCTGTCCACCTCTGTCCTCCATGTCTGTGCCCCCCTCATCTCCTCCCGCAAAGACAGAGAAACCAACACACGAGACACGAAGGAAAGAAAAATGGTTTCCATTCCCTGGAGTTCATTTTGATTTTCTAGGATGGGAAGCTCAGAGGCCTTTGTGTTCCTCCTGAAAGCCTCGTCCCTGGATCTTCCTGTGTGACAATGTCTAGGGACCTGGCTCATTTACTATTCAGTTAAATCTAGCTTCCACGGTGCGAGAAAACACGGCAACACGGCACCCTTCCTGTCTCTGAGCTTGGCTAACCACACCTCACATAATTTGTTGCACTGACTTAATATCATTAATTCTAGTGGCTGAGTAACATTCCATGGAGGACAGGAAATTTTGTTTATTTATTTTTTGCTTCTGAATTCCTGGAACATTTAAAGCCAGGGGTTCTAAATTTATAGAATGAAAGGATTTCAATTAGCATAGCAACTGAGCTGCAGAAATATTTTCAGAGGAAATGTTCTTTTTGTGCATAAATAGGAAGGGTTTTTTTTTCCCCTTTCTTTCTCATATCCCGAGGTTTTAAAAATTAGTTTTAAATTGAGTAAAAGCGCAGATAGGAAAGAATCTCTATGGAGAAAGATTCATAGAGGCCTTTGAGAATTTTAGTAGCAGTCGAAGTCACAGATCTTGACATGAATTTCTTGGTTTGATTTGGTGCTAGCCTTCAGACTTGAACTCAGGGCTTAGGTACCATAATTGAATACTTTTGCTTATGACTGGTGCTTGACCACTGAGCCACGCTTCTACCTATGGGTTTTTAAGTGTTTAACTGGAGATAAGAATCTCCTGGATGTTCCTTCCCCGGGCTGGCTTTGAACCACGATCCTCAGATCCCAGCCTCCTGAGTAGCTGGGATGACAGGAGCGGGAGCCACCAGTGCCCGGCTTTTACGTGAAAAAAACAATTATTTTAAAGAAAGATACATTTACCACACAAGTAACAGCTGCCATAGATGGTCAAATATAGTATTTCCAACTGGAAAGCATGGAACTGAATGCCAACAAAGCAGTATTTCAGCCTTTGAATAATTTTAAGGTCTCTCTGCACCTGTGTGATAGTAACTTAAAATTCCCTGGTGCCATCTGATAGAGACTATGGGGAAATGAGAGAAAGAGAGAGACAGAGAGAGAAAAAAAACCCCCAATTCCATTAAATAAAAGTTCCCTGGAACTTGTTAGCCTACCATGTTTTGTTGTCATTATTCATTCTCTATCTCAAGATATTGCCAGGAAAAATACCTGCTTAAGTAAATAGGGTTTCAAACTTTACTGGGCACCTTTTTTTTTTTTTTTGAAAGTCTAGGCAATGTGCTAGAAGGATGGATTTTTGTCTCTTTATCTCATTTATTTTCCTCTTCTTTTCAAACTCAGGGCCTGGGCGCTGTTCCTGAGCTCTTTTCCCTCCAGGCTGGCGCTCTACCCCTTGAACCACAGCTCCATGTCTGGTTTTCTGGTGGTTCACTGGAGATCAGAGTCTCCTGGACTTTCCTGCCCGGGCTGGCTTTGAACCTCGATCCTCAGATCTCAGCCTCCCAAGTAGCCAGGATGACAGGCGGGAGCCATTGGCCCCAGGCCCAAGGGCTGTTTTTAGCCTTAGCTGTCTTTTGTTTGACAGGCAACCCTATGGAAACACATTCGCACACACTGATTGCAGCGGGCCTGTTTTCTGGCGGCTCCTACTTCTGACCCTGACCTTTACCTCGCCCTTCAAATCCATCCCCTGGGCCATTTCAGAAGACAGCATTCACTGGGGACAACCCTGCCACCACCGCCCCGCATCTCCTTACCCAAAGGTAAGTGGTTAAGATGGACAAGAAGGATTCCGAGCTGTCCTGGGCACGTGAAATGAGCTGCAACTATTCTCTTGGAAACTCTAAAGATCCCTACTTTATTATTATACCTATAATAATAATGTGCCAGGCGAGGGTTTTGATGATGGGAGAGAATAAATGAAAGAGATAGACACAGAGAGCCAGGGACTGTCGACAGAAACCCTCACACGTCTGACAGGCCCAAGTGTTCCATCTTAACACACCCATCAGATTTCTTTTTCTTTTTCTTGGGCCTGTCTGGCTGATAGCAGTAGATAGTCCTTTTAGGGCTAAATGGTTTCTCACAGGCTTTTGAAATCTTATTTCATTTTAAACCACCTGTAAGGATCCAGTTCTTTTTTTTTTTCCCCTCCAAACTTCTACAGATTGCCTGCTTATCAGGAGTATTATGTGGAATGGGAGATAATTAGATAGATAGTCCAGAGATAGACACATGTGGAAATGAACTAAAGCATGATAAAATGACAAGAACCTAACGCACGCACACACACACGCACACACACACACACACACACACACACACACACACACGTAGACTTGATGTTCCATCAGTTTGGAATTTGTATATCTAGTCACTGTAGATAAATTACCAGCAAAGAAACAAGGGCAAAGTTTCCACCCTTAAAGAAAAAAGAACAATTGTTGGGAGAAACATCTGATCTGGCCTGTGTGTGTGTGTATGTGTGTGTGTGTGTGTGTGTGTGTGTGTGTGTGTATTCACACTAATCCGAGGGCTTGAATTCAGGGCCTGAGATTCTTTTTCTCAAGACTAGCGTTCTACCACTTGAGCCACAGCTCCATTTCCAGCTTTTTCTGAGTAGTTTGTGGGAGATCAGAGTTTCCTGGACTTTCCTGCCCAGGCTGGTTTTGAACCCCAATCTTCAGATCTCAGCCCCCCACAAAGAGCTAGGATGATGGGCCTTCCAAATCTTCTTTTCTCTTTCCTTTCTTTCTTTCTTTCTTTTTTCTAAATAGAACAGACATCATCTTTAAAGCACCAAGAACATAGACAGGTAGTTCTTTGTTTTTGAAGGTCCTGAATTGTTACCATTTGATCCTATAGTAAGTCTTGCTGTGTAAAAAATACATAAGGGTGAGTCTGCTGAAATATTTTCCACATTGCCCAAAACAATCTAATCTAGTTCATCCAATTTTCCAAGCATTATCAATACTCAGGACTCATGATGAGACCAACAGTCAATGTTGTCGTGGCTAAAAGAGTTCTGTGCTTCACATATGCTCGAGTTTTCTAAATAAAAATCACCTTGGAGTTGACAATTTTTTTTTCTCCTGGCAATGAAAGGTGGGTGAATCCGTTACATGGCATAATTTTACTTTAGCCAGCATTTTAAGACATATATACTACATATTATAAATATATAATATATAAATATATAGTGTGTTTTTTTCTTCACATATTGTATTATAATTTAATACATAAAATATAATATATAAGGGCTGGAGCACGGCCTGGTGGCTTGCCTAGCATGCATGAAGCCTTAAGTTCAATACCTCAGTACCACATACACAGAAAAAGACGTGGCTCAAGTGGTAGAGCTCTAGCCTTGAAAAAGCCCAAGGACAGTGCTCAGGCCCTGGGTTCAAGACCCAGGATTGGAAGACTTGTAAATAAATAAATATATATATACATATATAATATATAGTGTGTGTAATATATAACATTTATTCTATAACATGTAAAAGATACTATATATTTTAATATCTATGGTGTCTAAAATATAAGCTATGAATGTTATATATTTATATGTAAATATATTCAATATAATATATTATGTGTAAACATATGTTACATAATATATAATAAAATATATTTATATACATATCGAATAAACATAATGTACATAATTAATAAATAGAACAAAATATTGCAATATGAAATCAAATCAGTTTGCCTTAGCAATTCTGGCAAAATGGTCTGAATAAAAGCAGAAAAAAAATCTGGAAACCCTGGCTCATAAATTCAGCTTCTGAAGTCATGTCTACCATTTTGCTTGTCAGATTTGCCACTGACAAAAATGACATCTATTGAGCTACCTTATTTTGGAATAAATAGTATTCTCGATTTTCTCATTATACCATATACAGAAAGGGGGGAAAAAGACATTTGGCTCTAAGCAGAATTGATGGAATGGAGGCTTTGTGATTCATTTGTGTTCTACTTACCCTTCTGGAAACAATGGAAAACTAGTCCAGGCCAGTAAATGTTTGTCATGCTCACGGCCAGTGCCAAGCAGTTTTACAGTAAGCATAGATTCCCTCGGAAGCGATTTTATTTCAAGAGGAAAAGTGATCCTGGAAAAAAAAATAGACACAAAAAAATCAAGGAAGAAAATACCATACGAATGGAATTACAGTAATATTTCTGTAAAGTTTCTCTTGTAATTCTTCGGGCTGGAGTGATTCTACTATCTGAGGGAAGAGATTCCCTTGAAATAGAGTAGGTAATTTGTTAATTGTATTATTATGCGTGCCCAATGGTGCGTTTATTCACGTTAGGTTGCCTGGAATCCAGGCCCGTGTGGGGGTCACTAAATGTTCTTGATCCTGCTGTCCTCGCTTCCCTTCTGTATGAGGAACGTGGCTGGGTTTCTGGCTCAAATGGTGGCAAGGTGACTTTTTACTTAGAGGAGTTTTACAGCTTCCTCTGGCCAGGCCTCCTGGCTCACGCCTGGAACCCCAGCTACTCCACGGGCTGAGATCGTGAGGCTCCCTGGCTCAATCTCAGGGTCTGGGTGCTGTTGTCTCTGAGCCATTTTGTTCAAGGTTGGCCACAGCTCCACTTCTGACAGTTTGTTGGAAATCAGAGTCTCACGGACGTCTCTGTCCAGGCTGGGTTTGAACCGCCAGCCTTCAGATCTCAGCCTCTTGAGGAGCCAAATAGACCTTTTTTTTTTTTTAAATCTATTGAATTAGCAGCCAATCATCTCTAAGTACAAGGATAATTATCATATCATTAAACCAAGTCTACAGGTAACATATATATATATATATTTTTTAACACAGGCTTTGCTTAAAACAAAGGAAAAAAGGCTTTTAAAAATTATTGATAAATGACTTAACCAAATAGAGACAACACTCACGTTTCATTCCAGTTGACCAAGAAAAAGAACAATTTTTTGGCTGGAAGAGTTCTGTAGTTTTGTACTTGGCATAGCATCTGTCCAGCATATGTAAGCATACAGGAAAAAGAGAATGCATTATAGCTAAAGAGGGGGAGAGGGAGAGAGAGAGAGAGAGAGAGAGAGAGAGAGAGAGAGAGAGAAAAAAATAGATGTATATAATATAATAAATGTAGTATAATACATATTATATATCATGTAATATATATGATATATAATATATTTATATCAGATAAAAGGACATAGTATGTAATACTTATATATTATATACAATATATATTATATTATATATAAACATAATGTAACATGTAATCGAATGTATTTCAATATATCATATAACATGTATTATCATACATATATATATTGATATATCATAGAATCATATGTATCATTATACATATATTATATATAAGTTGATATATCATAGAATAATATATATGATTATTATATATTATATATAAGTTGATATATCATAGAATAATATGTATTATTATACATATAATATACCATATATATAAAGGAGAAACCACACGGTCCTCTCAGCTTCACGCCTGAAGGGAAATAGCCCTGCAAGTGGCTTTTGGAGAGTCCAAAGACCAACGAGGAAATGGCGTTTGCTCGCAGAACGCATGCTTTGCACTTCCCCGGTGGAAGTGGCCTTGGGTCTGAAGCAAGATGCAAGTGGGGTGGGGGGAGGGAAAGCCCCAGAGGCCTTCTGGGAAATTCCCAAACACCAGGAGACATTCCAAGACACCAGGTGGGACAGGACTGTCCCCCTGGACGGGGCGGCCAGGGGTGGAGACCACCCAGCTCCTGGCATTCTCATGGGGAAGAGGGGGAGCCCTAGATTTTTGAGTCTCTCTCCATCCTGCGCCCAGTCCATTATCACCTCCCAGAGTGACACAAAACCTGAGCCTTGGCCAAAGAGGAACCACCAGTAGTCTAGCTGGAATAATTATGATTCTAAATATTAGATGCCTCTGTATATGTTCACAGTATGTCATCATCATCATCATCACCACCACCATTGGTGAGCAGGGCCTCACAACTCACCTGCACACCCACAGCTCTGGCACATTGTACACGGCACACACACTGAAGCTAAGGTGGGAATGGAGTTCAGGGAGGATGCAAGTAGAACTTCCAGGTGCGTGGAGCGGCTGAAAATCGGCATAAAAGCTGTGGCTGTACAGGTCCACTAGCTGATGAATGGCCCTGGAAAGTTCCATTGTAGCGTTCTTTATAATGCCTGAGGGAGGGAGGGGGAGAGAGAGAGGGAAGGGGGGAGAGAGAGGCAGAGCCAGGCATTTAGGGAGGACCACATGAATGGTACGCCCGTAGTGACAGCACTTACAGCTCTCAGGCTGACATTTAAATAGAATTTAATGAAAACGACCCCTTTACTCAACAGGAGCCAATTTGCCATCTGTGTCTCCAAATGCGCTCACACACTGCCATTTTTTCCCCCCTCCCAGCTCCCAGTTCAGGAGCAAATTTGCCAGCAGAGTCTTTTAGTCACACACTAAAGTTCTTATTTTTGTTTTTCAACTATTATCCACTTGGCATGCTGGCTAAGCTGTCGTGGGTTGAGTGGTTCCTTCGAGGTTATTTGTAGTCGAGGACATTATTTTCTGCATGGTTTGGGGTGTCTTTCAAATCAATCCTAAGGGTTGTAGGCCTAGGAACTCACCCCCCGTCTAAGGGATGGTATTCTCGGGGTGTGTGTTGGGTAAGAAGATCCCATGTTGTATGCAATCTCCTTTGTAAAGCCCATGATCAAAACACACAACACAAAGATTAAAAATTCAGGAGCTGGTGACCTCCAGGCTGGCGCTCTACCCCTTGAACCACAGCTCCACGTCTGGTTTTCTGGTGGTTCACTGGAGATCAGACTCTCCTGGACTTTCCTGCCCAGGCTGGCTTTGAACCTCCATCCTCAGATCTCAGCTTCCTGAGTGGCTGGGGTGACAGGCGGGAGCCACTAGGCCCGGCTAGAAATAATCTTACGCAGAACTGAAGCCCTTTGGCGGCGTTGTTTATTGAAATACACACAACATTCTTGCATGGCATCGCAGACACCTAAGTTGCTTTCAGAGCTTCCAGGAAGAAAACTGTACAAGAAAGATTTTCATCCTTGCATGGGTCCAGCTCTGCCTGGACTTCCCGCTCTGTCCTTTGGCAGCTGTATCTTAATTAAACACGGCTGTTGTTGCTGTTTTCCTTTTTGCTGTCGTTGAACCTGTTCCATTATTCACTTAGCTCTTTCCTGATCTGCACAAAATCCCGGACAGGCAAGTGTTACTTGCATGATCCAGCATTTCGTAAAGGATGCCCTTTTAGTGGGAAGAGAAAGAGGAGTGGAAAAGCTCTAATTAAATTCCTCTGAGCAATCAACAGTAGCAATTAGTGAAGCAGAAGAGGAAAGCAGAGTAAAAATAGCCTTGCAAGAGCCCTCGTCCGTACCCACCAATGGGGATTTTCCTGAGTTCCTGGAGGCTGAGAAGGAGAAATTCACAGGAACATCTCATTCTCCAATCTCCAGTGGTCCCTGCTGATACCCAGAAACAGGAAATGAGGAGGCATATGCATACGTGCATATATGCATAACTGCATATGCACATCTGCAGAACTATGCAAATGCACCTAGCTGCACATATGTATATGGGCATATACTTATCTGGATATATATACATCTAAGATACATCATGAAGCTCTCTCTCTATCTCTCTCTCTTGCTCAGGCTCTAACTCAGGCTCTCTCATTCTCGTTCTTCTCTCTGAAGCTCTTTCCAGTCTGGGATTTTTCCTGTTTCACTAGAGATAAGATTTTCTTGCATCTGTCTACTTGGCTCCGAACCTTGATCCTTTCAACGCAGCCTCTGCAGAGGCATGGATTGTGGTAGTGAATCACCAGAGCTCTAGACAATATTTTGAGGGAGATGATGATTATTATTTTTAATGATTATTTGAGGCACTGGCTCCTGGCGATTTATCTGTTTCATATTCAAATGCAACCACTTATGTATGTATTTGTGGACTTATATATTTCTTACCTTCTCCTGAAGTCTCTGAATTTGGCTGAACATTCTAAAAAAGGAGTAAAAAAAAAAGAAAGAAAAGAAACGTTACTCAGACAACAGGTTTATGAAACCATCCAATCTGCAGTTTCCAAATCTAAATAATGGAATTCCTCTAGACGCAGGAAGAGAGACATGTCCCCTGTGGTGAAAACACGAACAAATGCATGTTGAGTTTGTAAAGTGATTTTCCCTTCACGTCATCTGAGGGTAACAACAGCTGTGGTTCCCCTTGAACTCTGCACCCCACCCCTGGAAGACAAGTGACCTGTCCCTAGGCCTTCCTAGAATTCAGCTCAGCAGGGACCACAGACCTGGTGTGTGGGGGAGGACTTATTGCTGGAATGAGCACTGAATGGTGAGTATCTCTGGATTGTAATGTGAAGGATACAAAATGATTTCTAGGGCTCAGGGCCTCAGCTTAAAACAGGTTTTCTTTGCGCAGATAACATAACTCTTCATTCCGCCAAAATTAGCATCTAGTAGATATCTTGTTACTTTCCAGGACCAACTGGAAATAGCCTTGGCCAGCTGACCAAACCCCCAAAAAAGTAGCTGAGGAAAAGGAAAGCTTCTTAATTTTCAATTTTCTGGCAGAACAACTGTAGTAGTTTCAGTTGGTTGGTTGGTGCCAGTCCTGGGTCTTGAACTCAGGGCCTGGGCGCTGTCCCTGAGCTGTTTTCACTCCAGGCTGGTGCTCTACCACTTGAACCACAGCTCCACTTCTGGTTTTCTGGTGGTTCACTGGAGATCAGAGTCTCCTGGACTTTCCTGCCCAGGCTGGCTTTGAACCTTGACCCTCAAATCTCAGCCTCCTGAGGAGCTGGGATGGTAGGTGTGTGTGAGCCACTGGCACCAAGCTGAATTTCTTCCCCCCCCATATATTTTTTATTGTAATGAGTAGAAGGGTTACATTATATTCACCAGATAGAAGGTACATTACTTCACAAACACTGATACCCTTTCTTATGTCTTGGTCCCCATTTCCCTCCCCCCGAATTTCTTTTTTAAGAGGAAAAAAGTAATAACTTTTCAGGCTGAAGTCTTTGTCTTTTTCATCCCCGAGGGCTCTGTACCTAAGCATTTTGAGCACCAGCTTTTGGTAATAAAATGAAGACTGGGATATTATCCGCGTGGTAATTCAGTGAGGGACGGGTGCAAATATAATAAAAACTTAGCGGAATAAAGTGTCTATCAAAAATAAATTACAGCAGCGGCCCTGTAGCCATGGTTTGGCTACTACAGTTTCAACATCTCATCATTGCCTGGCTTCTACCAATAGCCAATGGAAAATTCTAGAAAGAACAGGTTCACAGGACTGCCTAATTCTGTAGTGAATCCAGTGAAATCTTTTATAGTCTTGTCTTTCCTGGCAAACTCCTTTGTGTGCAGTCGCTGAGTGAGCAGCCATCTGATATACCTGCAGTACCAGCCATCTGGTATACCTGCAATACCATTATGATTTTGTGGTAGTTACTTTTGTTTTCTTTAATTCTGGCCCCAAAGTATCAGAGTGCTAATATTGGTGATTTTTAAAAATTGCTATATACTACCATAATTGCTCTGTTTTTATTATCATGGTGTCAGTCTCCTACTGGGTTTAGCTTATAAATTAAACTTTATCATAGGTACCTTTGTATAGATGAAATTCGAGATCTAATCTGGGCACTCGTGGCTGTCAGCCCAGCTACTCAGGAGGCTGAGATAGGAGGATCACGGTTCAAATAAACCACCAAAAAACTGGAAGGGGAGCTGTGGTTCATGTGGTAGAGCGCCAGATACACACAGGTACATTTACACATGGCTAGCATTCACCCTCTCCGGTTAAGTTATTTAAACTCAGATCTAACTAGACTGCTATTGACTGCAGAATGTATTTACCTCTGCTTTTCTCTGGACGATGAGCTTCAGTTTGTTGACTGCATCTGTAATTTGTTTGGTCTCCACGCAACCCAGAACTCGGCAAATATTTTTTACTTCCTCTGTGAGGTTCTTCACACACTGCTGCAGATGAAAAATTCATACATGACTAATGATGAGGTAAGAGACTACATTCATTTACCTCCCAGCTCCTTCTCGTCCCACTAAGAAGGGATGGAATAAAAAAAATTATATGCTCTTTACTCAGTGGCTCAAGCCCCAATTTGCAAAGGTTAGGACAAACACCACATCAATTCATGAATGTAGCTAAAGCCAATATATAATGTATTTATTATTGTATATTTATATTGTATATTTATTAATGTATATTAATGTATTTATCCCACTGAGCATGGTATTAGTCTATTATAATGCATCATTCTGGTACAAGAGGGAGGGAGAAGAAGAGGAGGAGAACAAATGGAGAGAAGGAAGATGAGAGGAAAGAGATAGAAAAATACTGTTAAATGCTATTGCCGAGTGTTTTCTGAAAGCATTAACATTGTGTGATTCTTTCATCCACTGGCTGCCCCAGCACTCAGGGCATCGGAGAATCAAAGATTTGAGTGTGTGATTAACATTGCCAGAGGTCTCCAGTGATCTGACAAATACTCAACACTGATGACAAAACAAAAATCTAGGGAGAAGAATTCATCAGGACCACAGAAAGCCAAACCAAGATATTCAGACTCAGGCTCCCCAGACTTGGGGAAGGAGCCAAGCCTCAGAGACCGCCCTTTCCCTGCGGTTACTTTCCTAGATGGAAAACGGACAGACAAGAAAGACTTTCTGTGCATTGTTTTTCCTTTCAGACGGAAGTGAGTGAAGACACGGGTTGTGTGTGTTGGCTACCGAAAGATCAATCTTCATAATCAGAACCAGACTCATTCCCCCACGAAGTAGCTAGAGCTTCAAGTTGTACGGGCTTGGTGGCTCCCGCCTGTCATCCCAGCTACTCAGGAGGCTGATATCTGAGGATCGAGATTCAAGGCCAGCCTGTGCAGGAAAGTGCAAGGCACTCTATCTAACCACCCATCCATGCATCCATGCATTATCCATCCATGCATCCATGCATCCATCCATTCATGCATACATCCATGCATCCATCCATCCATTCATGCATGCATGCATCCATGCATCCATCCATCCATTCATGCATGCATGCATGCATGCATCCATTCATCCATCCATCCATCCATCCATCCATCCATCCATCCATCCATGCATGCATCCGTTCATCCATCCATCCATCCATCCATGCATCCATTCATCAATCCATCCAACCATCCATGTATCCATGCATGCATCCATCCATCCATCCATCCATGCATCCATGCATTTATCTATCTATCTATCTATCTATCTATCTATCTATCTATCTATCTATCTATCTACCTACCTATCTACCTATCAACTAGCAGGAATTAGACATCTGGGCTTTACCCAGCTTTACCTTCAGGAGTATTTACAGAATATTTTTTTATTATGCAGATGCCCCAATGAGACTTAACTGAACTTTTTTCCTAAATCTAACTCCTTGAGTCAAAAAACACCACACACACACACACACACACACACACACACACACACACACACACACACACCCTGACAACATTTCCGTGCTCTTCCTGTCTGCGGCAGTATCAACTGACTGAAAGGAGCAGGATTTTGATATTTTCCATGCTCAGCTCACCTGAAAAGGACTTGGGGTCCTGGGAAAGATGGCGGGGGAGCCTTGGTGTTCTGCCTCTTCCTAGAATAGCAGAAGGAAAACAAGAAGAGAGAGCGAAATGAACCCACCTTGGGATTCCAGTGAGATGTGATAAAGACTTAACACATTTAACCAGAAAACATGGAGACCCATTGGAAGGTTTTGAATATGATTTCACAGCTGGGCACTGGTGGCTCCCGCCTGTCACCCCAGCTCCTCAGGAGGCTGAGATGTGAGGACCGAGGTTCAAAGCCAGCCCGGGCAGGAAAGTCCGTGAGACTCTGATCTCCAGTGAAACCACCAGAAAACCAGACATGGAGCTGTGGTTCAAGTGGTAGAGCACCAGCCTGGAGGGAAAGAAGCTCAGGGAAGCAACCAGGCCCTGAGTTCAAGACACAGGACTGACAAGAAAGATAAAAAGGACAAAAGAAAGAAAATAAAGGAAGGAAGGAAGGAAGGAAGGAAGGAAGGAAGGAAGGAAGGAAGGGATTTAACTTATCCTACAAGTAGAAGAGGAGAAATTATGAATGGATCCCTTTACAGCGCGTCCTTAGTTCACACATGTTTATTACGGATATTTCAGGTTTTTTTAATTTTGTTTGAAAGTGCATCATTTTGTTTTTCCTTCCCCCAGGAAACTACAGACACAGCAGCTCATTTACAAATTGATTTCCTGGCCGGGGACGACCAAGCTGGTCAGTGACCTGGCAAAGCTATTTCTCTGATGTCTGGGCCAATGATGCCTCATCCCGGGAAAGGGTACCAATGGCGGATGGTTTTAGTGGCAAGCGAAGACACTGGAATTTTCCAGTGAATCAGAGGCACACAATCAAACTTCTAAACTGGGGAATTAAGAGCTGTGGTAGACACTCAAAAGTGTGTGTGTGTGTGTGTGTGTGTGTGTGTGAGAGAGAGAGAGAGAGAGAGAGAGAGAGAGAGAGAAAGAGAGACAGACAGACAGACAGAGATGGAGATAGAGACAGAGAGAGAAAAGGGGAGCAAGAAACAAAGAGAGCGAGAGATGGGGGGAGAGACAGGGACAAAGTAGGAGGGAGGGGAAGTAGGGAGGGAGGGAGGGAGAGACAAAGTAGGAGGGAGGGAGGGAGGGAGGGAGAGGTCTAGGACAGTTTCACAAGCCATCCAGATATCTAAACTTGGGCTACCAATGGACAGGGTCGGGGGCAAGGGAGAGAATGAAGAGGATTGAGAATGGGCGCAATATTTCAAGGACACGTGTGAAAAGGGAATGGCGAAGGTGCTCAGGACAGGTTTGTGAGGAGGAGGAGGAAGAGGAGAGGAGGAGGAGGGGGAGGAGGAGGGGGAGGAGGAGGAGAGGAGGGGAGGAGGAGGAAAGTAGGGGAAAGAGGAAGCGAAGAGGAGGAGGAGGAGAAAAGGAAGAGGAGGAGAGGAGGGGAGGAGGAAGAAAGGAGGAGGAGGAGGAGGAGGAGGAGAGGACGGTGAGGAGAGGAGGGGAAGAAGAGGAGTCTACAAGGAAAATCCTGTGTGCTTTGCAGGACCGAACACTCTCACTGTACGCTGAAAAAATGATACATATATGAAATATATATTTAGACATTTATATTTATAATATATCTATTCAATATATTTTAAATTATTACACATGCATTTAATTATGTATTTATCTATCATATACTTATATGTATCTTATGACATATTTATATGTATTATCTATTTATATGTATGTTTAATTCATCATGTGTTTGCATTATTTACCTCTATTCAACATACTATGTGTATATGTATATGCACATATTCATATACATATGTCGTATCTACTTAAATACATATGCATACATGTATAATAATAGATACATAAATATATATTCATAGGCATTGACACAATAATATTACTATATAATAAACGTATTTACATGCATATACATAAGTACATGTATTTTGTGTTTACTTATATGTATGCAAATAAAATATATCAAGCACACATAAGTAAAATGAATAAATGACATATACAGAAACAGCCTCTACAAATAGAAATGCGTGAAATGCACAAATAAAGCACGTCATCTATTTTGCGGTGTGGAGGAGGGGAAGTTGGAGAGGAGGGCTTTCCGGCAAAGCCCGGCATGGACGGTCACCAAGTCACGGGATAGCCTGAGCTTCAGGACCACAGCTACTTTCAGGGACACAGTCAAGGCCTGAGGCGGGAGAGACAACCCGGCAGCCTGGAGTCTTAAATTAGAAGATACTTAGTGCATCCTGATGGAAGCGGGGAGGCGGGCACGCGGGGATACCTGGCTCTGCCGCAGGCCTTGGGCCTGGACGTCGTATTTCCTTAGCCCGGTGAGCAGGCTCTGTCTGCGGAGAAAACACAAGCCCGCGCAGTTCCACGGGGAAAATGCGTTATTCCATTTAGCACCGGTGCTGACCGAGAGCTGGGATTCACCCACAATTCTTTAACGGACACAGAAAAAAAAAAGGGATTTTTTTTTTTAATGAACATAAATGATTTTGGCCAATGTGACCCACATTCATCCTCTCTGCCCCCACCCCACCCCAGCTTGCTGCCCTCTCTTCCCACAGCCTGCAACAGGCCAGAACAGGCCTGGACTGTCTGT
>JANJXV010000040.1:4721919-4851058 GCA_024803745.1 Megascapheus bottae | reverse complement strand
CCATCTATGTATCTCTCTCCCTCCCTCCCCTCCCTCCCCTTCCCTCCCTCCCTCCCTCTCTCCCCCTCCCTCCCTCCTTTCCTCCCCCTCCCTCCTCCCCCCCTCTCTCATCTCTCTTGTTGTTCCAGGCCTGGGGAAGGGCATAGGGACTGAGGCTGTGGGCAGCCAGTTCAGGGAATCGAATGCAGGGCCTGACCTGGATGCTTTCCAGCCGGGCACCCATTCCAGAAGCTGACTCACGTGGAGACGGCCGCCGTCGTCCTCGGGCTGTGGACGGGTGGGAGAATGGAAGAGTGACTGGGAGACACTGCAGGACGTGCATCCCCTGTTCAATCCCCGTCTCCACCCCTCTCTCATATCAGACCTTCATTTATTTATGTTTATTCATTTACTTATTTTTGCCAGTCCTGGGTCTTGAACTCAGGGCCTGGGCGCTGTCCCTGAGCTGCTTTCCCTCCAGGCTGGCGCTCTACCCCTTGAACCACAGCTCCACGTCTGGTTTTCTGGTGGTTCACTGGAGATCAGAGTCTCCTGGACTTTCCTGCCCGGGCTGGCTTTGAACCTGGGATCCTCAGCTCTCAGCCTCCTGAGGAGCTGGGGTGCCAGGCGGGAGCCAGCCTGGCCCTTAACTCATATAAGAGTCGCATTCACCATCTGGGAATCACCACGCTGGTTTAGTGACACATTTCTTTAAGGGCACAACCAACAGATCAGAATGCTATTCCCTCCCCGCCTTTCCTCATTTTGCCACGAAACAGAATGACTTCAGTTTCTATTTATTCAGCTCTTTTTTCTTTGCCCCACAGAGGGCAACTTGAAGCATTGCCTGTACCACGTTGAACTCCGTGCACTTTATTATGTTTTGTTATGTCCTTAATTTTCCCTTTACGGTAGATTTCTGCCACCGCCGGACCTTGAAGCCGTCAACAGCAGCCAAGGCCGAGAAATCAGATCCAAGAGACATTTCTAAACTCTCTTTGGGCCTCATTTTGTTTTCCCTGTTTCCCTGATCTATCATCTGACACATTATTATTATTATTATTATTATTATTATTATTTTATGATGAAGCATCTCAAGTTACAAAATACTACAACAGACTTCCACCCACCACACACTAGAAATCTGTTATCAGGTAGATGACAGGAGGGGACCTCGAACATTACACACAGATTTGCTTTATATATTCATTTAAATGTGTGTTTACTTCAGAGCAGGGAGGGAGCAATGGAGGGAGTGGGAAGGATTCCAGCAATCCAGGACCGGCGCAGTAGGTGGTGGCGTTTGTTGTTGTCATTGTTTGTGTGTTTCTAGCTCTCTTTCTGCAATCACAGCTGCCTCCTCCTCCTCCTCTCCCTCCTCCTCCTCCTCTTTCCTCTCCTCCTCCTCCTCCTCTTCCTTCTCCTCCTCCTCCTCCTCCTCTTCTTCCTCCTCCTCCTCTTCCTTCTCCTCCTCCTCCTCTTCTCCTCCTCCTCCTCCTCCTCCTCCTCCTCTTCTTCCTCCTCCTCCTCTTCCTTCTCCTCTTTCTCCTCCTCCTCCTCTTCCTCCTCCTCCTCCTCTTCCTCTTCTCCTGCTCCTCCTCCTCTTCCTCCTTCTCCTCCTCTTCCTCCACCTCTTCCTCCCTTCATCCTCCTCTTCCTCCTCCTCTTCCTCCTTCTCCTCCTCTTCCTCCTCCTCTTCCTCCTCCTCCTCCTCTACCTCCTCCTCCTCTTCTTCCTCCTCCTCTTCCTCTTCTCCTCCTCCTCCTTCTCCTCCTCCTCTTCCTCCTCCTCCTTCTCCTCCTCCTCCTCTTCCTCCTCCTCCTCCTCCTCTTCTTCCTCCTCCTCCTCTTCCTTCTCCTCCTCCTCCTCTTTCTCCTCCTCCTCCTCTTCCTCCTCCTCCTCCTCTCCTCTTCTCCTTCTCCTCCTCTTCCTCCTTCTCCTCCTCTCTCATCTCCTCCTCCTCTTCCACCTTCTCCTCCTCTTCCTCCTCCTCTTCCTTCTCCTCCTCCTCCTCTTCCTCCTCCTCTTCCTCCTCCTCTACCTTCCTCCTCCTCTTCTTCTTCCTCCTCCTCCTCTCTTCTTCTCCGTCCTCCTCTTCCTCCTCCTCCTTCTCCTCCTCCTCCTCTTCTCCTCCTCTTCTCCTCCTCTTCTCCTTCTCCTCCTCCTCTTCCTCCTTCTCCTCCTCCTCTTCCTCCTTCTCCTCCTCCTCTTCCGTCCTTCTCTTCTCTTCCTCCTTCTCCTCCTCCTCTTCCTCCTTCTCCTCCTCCTCTTCCTCCTTCTCCTCCTCCTCCTCCTCTTCCTCCTTCTCTTCTCCTTCCTCCTTCTCCTCCTCCTCTTCCTCCTTCTCCTTCTCTTCCTCCTCCTCCTCCTCTTCTTCCTCCTCTTCCTCCTCCTCTTCCTCCTTCTCCTCCTCCCTCTTCCTCCTCCTCTTCCTCCTCCTCCTCTTCCTCCTTCTCCCCTCCTCTTCCTCCTTCTCCTCCTCCTCTTCCTCCTTCTCCTCCTCTTCTTCCTCCTTCTCCTCCTTCTCCTCCTCCTCTTCCTCCTCCTCTTCTCCTTCTCCTCCTCCTTTTCTTTCTCCTCTTTTCTTTCCCCTATTCTTCCTCCTCCTCTTCTTCCTTCTCCTCCTCCTCTTCCTCCTCCTCTTCCTCCTCCTCTTCCTCCTCCTTCTCCTCCTCCTCTTCCTCTTTCTCCTCCTCCTCTTCCTCCTCTTCCTCCTCCTCTTCCTCCTCCTTCTCCTCCTCCTCTTCCTCTTTCTCCTCCTCCTCTTCCTCCTCTTCCTCCTTCTCCTCCTCCTCTTCCTCCTTCTCCTCCTCCTCTTCCTCCTCTTCCTCCTCCTCTTCCTCCTCCTTCTCCTCCTCTTCTTCCTCCTTCTCCTCCTCCTCTTGCTCCTCTTCCTCCTTCTCCTCCTCCTCTTCCTCCTCCTCTTCCTCCTCCTCTTCCTCCTTCTCCTCCTCCTCTTCCTCCTTCTCCTCCTCCTTCTCCTCCTCTTCCTCCTTCTCCTCTTTTCCTCCTTCTCCTCCTCTTCTTCCTCCTTCTCCTCCTCTTCTTCCTTCTCCTCCTCCTCCTCCTCCTCTCCTTCCTCCTTCTCCTCCTCCTTCTCCTCCTCTTCTTCCTCCTCCTCCTTCTCCTCCTCCTCTTCCTCCTTCTCCTCCTCCTCTTCCTCCTTCTCCTCTTTTTCGTCCTTCTCCTCCTCTTCTTCCTTCTTCTCCTCCTCCTCCTCCTCCTCTTCTTCCTCCTTCTCCTCCTCCTTCTCCTCCTCTTCTTCCTCCTTCTCCTCCTCCTCCTCTTCTTCCTCCTTCTCCTCCTCCTCTTCTCCTTCTTCCTCTTCCCCCTCCTTTTTCTTCGTCCTCCTCCTCTTCCTCTTCTTTTTTCTCTTCTTCCTCCTTCTCCTCCTCCATGTTTCTTTCTTTCCTCCTTTTCCTTTTCTTTCCTCCTCCTCCTCTTCTTCCTCCTCTTTTTCCTCCTCGTCTTCCTCCTCCTCCTCTTCCTCCTCCATCTTTCTTTCTCCCTCTTCCATTTCTTCCCCTCCCCCTCCCTCCCCTCCTCCTCCTCCTGTGGTTTGAATTCGGGGCCTTCACCTGGCTCAGCTTTCTTGCTCAGCTGGAGCTCTACCCCTTGAGTCATGCCTCCAGCCTGGTATTTTTGCTAGTGGTGTTGGAGATGCAGCCTAATGGATTTTCTTCTGGTCCTGGCCTTGAACCAGGAACTGATCTCAGCGTCCTGAGATCCTGGGGCTCAGGTGGAAGAGAGAGCAGGAGCCAGGACAGATACATCTCTTCAGGGATGGCGGGAACTTCCTCGAGAACTCAAAGATAACTAAATCCAACCACCCTGCCGGACGGGGTCCTGACTCTGCTCAGCAACGACTGAGCCTTTGGAACAGAGAAGTTAGGATACGGTCAGACAGTCAGTCAACACACGGCGCCAAGGTTACAGACCTGCATTCGTGCCAAACGTTCACACCAGTTTTCAGTACTCATATTCCATTAAGCATCGCAACTGCAAATCGGCAGTGGCTCGTGCAGATAGAAATATGCATTTTTCTTCTGAAAAACGTCTCAGTTTGCCCACTGGAAACCCATCACAAGAAAGTCCTACCTGTCTAGAGAACTTTCCCCACGTTTTCTTATTTTTGTGTAGACGAAGCTGAATCACGGATTTGTCTTTCTGGAATATTTTGTGACTCCCCAAGCAATGATCACTGAAAAAAAAAGAAAAAGAAAACAGCAGTTACACCCTTCTTTATATATTAATTTTAATTTTTGTTGGTCCTGGCATTTGAACCCAGGGCCTGGGCACTGTCCCTGAGCTTCTTTCCCTCCAGGCTGGCGCTCTACCCCTTGAACCACAGCTCCACGACTGGTTTTCTGGTGGTTCACTGGAGATCAGAGTCTCCTGGACTTTCCTGCCCGGGCTGGCTTTGAACCTCGATCCTCAGATCTCAGCCTCCTGAGGAGCTGGAATCACAGGCCTGAGTCACCGTGCCCAGCTCATTTTATGTGTTTGTAGTAACTGGTAGAAAATTTAGGACGAGTGAGGAAGCAGGGAGGGGGAGGGCGCAATATTGTTTTTTAAAATGTATTGGCTTACCTATTCTACAGAAAATGGAAAAAAAGAAGAGGGGAAAAGCATGGAAGAAGAGAATACTGTGGAGAATCAATGAGTAAGTGAATGAAACAGAACAGGTGAGAGAGAGAGAGAGAGAGAGAGAGAGAGAGAGAGAGAGAGAGAGAGAGAGAGGGAGGAGAGATTAAAATTTTACCTGCAGAGACAGCGGTATGAAAATAAAAGTCTCAACGCTGAGAAACAAAGCCACAGGAGATATTGCTGCACATTTTCTCCCTAATCCTGGCATTAGCTATTTCAGAATGGTCGCTGAGATCTCAGATGATGATGTATACGTATACGAGAGTGCCTGCACCTTTTCACGTGAGCACGAGTTAGCGGGTCCACGCGTGGAGCTGTCACCCTGTCCACTGAGAGCTAGCTCGTGTGGTGGAGAAATGCTTACATGCAGAGAGACCAATAACCTCAATACCAAGAAAGAGGGACGGGGGGGTTGAACACTCGCAATTTGTTTTCTAGGCCCAAAGTTTCTTCTAAGCAATGTGTACCATAAATATTTATTTCGTCTCATAATATTTAAGAAGTGGGCTCTTTCATCAGAAAGGATTGCATATTCTTGTTTTATATGATTGTTTTTAAAGAAAAAGATTCCAGTGGCCAATCTCACTTGTAAGAAATGGCCTCGGGGGGGGGGAATGGTGAAATATTAATGTCCTAGACAGGAAAAAGAGCAGTGTGTTGCAGTTTCATGTCACAAATCATGAGAGCTAGCATCGCGGGTACCTTTTTTAAATGTATTTTTTAATTAAAGAATTCAGTGATTAAAGCGGACTTTTTTTTTTAACCACACAAGGAGTGGGGTGTAAGTCTAATAGAACAAAATATTAATGTATCAGTCGTCGTGTTATTGGCAGGAATGATTTATATGGCGCCCTCTGCTGCCAGGAGGTGGTACCAGCAGCGTGAACTCGAGGGGAAACTGAGTCCCAAGACTCGACTAGCTGGGAAGTCAGAAATAAGAAATCTCCTATTTTCTGCAGCCAGTTACATATTCATCAGGCCTCCCTCACGCCACCACCACAGGCCAGACACAGCTCTGTCACAGGCCAGACGCAGCCTATTGGCAGTTTCTTAAAAGGGAAACGAAATGGAATTTACGTGACCAATCTCCCAATGCCTTTTCTATGAAGACGCTGCATGTGAGCCAGGAAGAAACAGCCCAGCCCGACAAAGTCAGTCAACACACACGGCCCTTCATATGGTAGATGCTAGCAGAATTTTTATGTTACACAACTTTCCCTCCCCCCCAAAACAGAATCTTTAATGGGAATGACACACATTGCTAGAAATAGAGATTTCATTTCATCTCAAGGTTTTGCTTTATTTCCCCTTGATCCAAAAAAACAAAAATAGTACATTTTAGTCCTTAGGAAAATGAAAGGGTGAAATTTGAAATAATACAGAAGATGGAAGTCCTTTTCAGACTACAAGGTAATTCTGAATTAGCTTCAATTAATTTTAAATGGAGGGGGGAGGAGGGATTTAGCAGTTCTTTGCTTTTAAGGGACCAAGTAAGTCAACAGCTGGCTATTACGCCTACAATGTCAGGCATAATTCAACTAAAATGGGTCCCTACAAGCGAATTCCATTTTTCCATGTCTCTGTGATTTCCTGTACCAAGTCTCTTGGTTGATGATTTACGACTGAGCTCTTTAGAAAAGGCAGTGAGAAATACGCTAGCATGCGCCCGCCTCGCTGATAATCAGCATACTCAACCGTCATTAGCTTTTATTTATTTATTTATTATTATTATTATTTAACTAAGTGAACTAATTCTTTGTGCCAATCCTGGGGCTTAAACTCAGAGCCGGCGTGATGTCCCAGAGCGTTTTCCTTCAAGGTTGGCGCTCTACCACTTGAGCCAGAGCTCCACTGCTGGCTTTTTAGCTGGTTACTTGGGCCATAAGAATCTCATGGATATCTCTGGGGTTGGCTTTGAACTGGTGATCTTCAGATCTCAGCCTGGGCTGATAGATATGAAGCCACCAATGCCTTGGCTGTATTTTCTTCCTTCCTTCCTTCCTTCCTTCCTTCCTTCCTTCCTTCCTTCCTTCCTTCCTTCCTTCTTCCTTCCTTCCTTCCTCTTTCTTTCTTTCTTTCTTTCTTTCTTTCTTTCTTTCTTTCTTTCTTTCTTTCTATCTATCTATCTTTTTTTCTTTCTTTCTTTTAAATAGACAAAGCCTAATGCTACCAAACAGGGCTGTTAAATTAACCAACATTTCATCATTACCTCTGCAGAAATTCCTCTGACCCGCCAATTTGGAGAAGATGGCCTTTGGGGAAGAGCTGGTCATTTGGGAAGCAGTGTAGGATTTCTGCCACGAGGTCCTTGACAAGATAATTAGCTTAAGAAAAAAGAAAGAAAATGACATTCACAGGCAGGAAAACGAGAAGGCCTCCTCCTGACAGTTCCTGACCCTCTACCGCCACCACGAGGAGACGCAGAGAAGTGCGTGGTCTGGAGACGGTGAGTGTCAAAGTGACACAGGCCACCCTGTCACCCCATCCACAGGGCATGTGTGAAACAAACAGAATGGCCAGGTGACTGACAAGAAGCTCACCCTGGCCTCATCTCAGCTACTCAGGACATGGTGAATGGGGAGGATCGCAGTTCCCAGCCAGCAGGAAAAATTCCAATCCACTCTTCACTCCAATGATGCACCAAAAAAAACAACAAAAAAAACCCACCAAACCCAAAAGCCAGAAGTGGTGATGTGTTTAAGCTCCAGTCCTGGGTCAACAAACTCACTCAGGATCAGTGTCTAGGCCTTAAGTTCAATCCCTAGGACCAACACACACACACACACACACACACACACACACACACACACACACACAACAAAGAATAACCAGGGCCTACTGTGTATAAGGCCCTGGGTTCGATTCCTCAGTACCACAGAAAGCAACCACGCACCATCAGTAACACCACAAGCACACAACACAAGGTATAGTCCACGTGGATTTGTATAGGAGATTCCCAAGTCGTATTTCTCATTATTTCTGGGTGGTTTCCAGGCTGGGGGTGGGGTGGGGTGGGGAGAGACGGTGGATGATTGTTGCTCACCCGATGGTGTCAGGTACAGGATTCTAGCCAGGTCGTCTGTGACGACGCTGACGCTGAACTTGGTATTGGAGAAGAGCTGGGATGGAAAGGCTGTGGTGATGTTCCAGAAGTTTCCAGAATTCGAATGGATGTCCTCTGCACGATACACCTTTCTGATTCTGAGAAGGTGACACGAAAGAAGGGCTTAGGACAAGACCCATGTGAGTCTTAAAAATAAAGAAACGTAAAAAAGAAGATACACATTCAAATAAGTCTAAAAAATAAAAATAAAATACATATAAAAATAACAAAAATTCTATTCAGGTTGCTAGGATGCCAAGAACTGCTGGGGGAAACCTTCTCATTTGGGAGAAAAAAAAGATATAAGAATACATTTTTCAGCCAGGTGGTGGCTCACGCCTGCCATCCTAGCTACTCAGGAGGTTGACATCTGGAGGGTCATGGTTCAAAGCCAGCTCTGACTAGTTTTCCGAGTCTGTGAGTCCCCATCTTTGAGCCACCAGCAAAAAGTCACACTGGAGGCGTGGCTCAGATGGCAGAGCGCCAACCTCACGAGAGTGACAAGTTATTCACTTTGTTTCCCTTTTAATTTCTCCTGCTGGTGGCAAATTCATAGAGATTCGGGTTTTGATTTTCGTGGCAGTTTGTGGATTTTACACCAGTCACGAAATCTAGAAATCTAGAAATCACGAGTCCATTCTCAACAATCAGGACAAAACAACAGATCCTCTTGACCTCGAATTCCTCTGACCTTTTCCCCCCTCAAGGCTGACTGCCCGGCTATTTAAACCACACCTCTACTTCCGGCTTTTTGCTAACTGGCGATCAGAGTTTCTTGGATATTTTTTTCCTCTCCAAGCTGGCTTTGGAATGACAGGTCCCCCACTGCATTGAATCTGATTGACTGCATTTCTCTCCTTCTTCCCCTGTTCTTTCTTCTGCCTTAACCTTGCACCTTGCTTTCTCAGGACCTTATCTGGGTGTTTATGTTGTTGGAATCTGAGTTTCCTTTATGCACAACATAATTAATAGGCTTTGACATAACCTTCAAATGAATGCTTAGAGCCCTGAGCAATGAAATCAACAATTGTCAGGAGAATGTTAAACCTTGTAAACAAATACACTTGTAACGTGGGGAACAAGTGTCATCGGTGGAAAAGAGAAAAGAATGAAAATGGAACCTCATTACATGCTCAGACTCCTGCCATAGGACAGATGGCCTCATAAACAAACCACGATGCTAAGAAGAAATCAGCCTTTGAATAACGCAGCTAGCGTTGCAGCCGAAGACTCAGTTTTTAGATGAGCAAAAAAAGAAAAAAAGAAATCACTATTTTTTTCTTGTTGCAAATCCTGTAGTCACTCGGTTTTCAACAGAGAGAACAAATCTATTGGCTGATAAAAAATAATCCAGAAATGGCAATAGATGGTGATTAATGAACAATTTTTATCAAAACTCCTTCCTCCTCCTCCTCCTCCTCTTCTTCCTCCTTATCCTTCCTCTTCTTATTTTTCTTAGTTTTTTTTTTGCTGTAATTACAAGTGATAAAAATTTGACCTTTTATAGGCAAAAGTAAGAAACAGAGGGGCATAAAGTAGATGCATTTATGCAGGTAAAGAAACTTCAGAGCTCCATAAGAGACAGACTCACTTTTCCACGTGGTCACAAAAGGAAGTCAGAATGGCCAGGCTGTCTGGATAGACTCGGACAATTGGAATGGAGCAGTCGCTTGCCTGAAAACACAAAACCACCACTAACCACACAACCCCAGATATGCCTAAGATTTCCTGGTCTTTGATTCAGCTCATTTTAGGTGCCATACCAAATGATCTGTATAGAATTGTGAATTCCATATTTAGTTGAATGACATACAGGCCCCTTTTATGCAGTAATGCCATCTGTTATTCGTGCATTATTTGCTCGCACATCTGTTTTAGCAATATGCTGTTCCTGAACTCATGCGATCACGCCTTTGCTTCTTAATATAAAACTCTGCCTAGCCTATTCCAAGATCACCTGAGAATCTGCCATGTAGTTACTGGATAAAGAAGAATCCTTTTGCTTTCCTTGTAGATTGAAAGTGCAGTTTTATTATGAGGACGATGGGTATTAGTGTTATGCCTTTGGCTTTAGTTCAGAGCAAATATTGTGCAGGAAACTCTCGTGGTTGCTAAAATGGCTGGAAAGCCACTAATGAAACATCAGGATGCATTGTACAGTAATTACTTAATTTCCTATTCTCGGATTAATCCCAGTGGAAGTTGCCTGCCAATAATAGAATTGAAGAGCTTCTGGTGAGAGGAAAAATCCTTTCTCCTGATGATGATAATAAGATCATTATATCATTTCTCAAAAGAGAAATGCAATGAAGTATATGGGTATTCACAGTTGGGCATAAAGCAGTAAGAATAGGCCATACTATCAGCTACATTGCCAACTACAGTGTACACAATAAACTGCATTTTAGAACATTTTATTTAGCTGTAGGCAAATTAGGCTTCAAGACTGATTTACTCAGCTGGCTGCTGGTGGCTTCTGCCTGTCATCCCAGCCCCTCAGGAGGCTGAGATCTGAGGATCCCGGTTCAAAGCCAGCCCAGGCAGGAAAGCTCATGAGAATCTGATCTCCAATGAACCACCAGAAAACCAGACCTGGGGCTGTGGTTCAGCTGGTAGAGCGCCAGCCTTGAGGGAACGGAGCTCAGGGACAGAGCCCTGAGTCCCATGACCCACAAAATTAAAATAATAATAATAATTTAAAAATAGATACCTTTTTAAAAATACTTTTTTCCCCTGATAAATGCTTGAGGAAAATGAACTTTTTGTTCTTGGGTGATACCAAGAGCTGGTCTGGAGGACTCTACAGAGGCTTGCCAGGCATTCTTCATTTGGAAAGGAAAGGATTGAAGAAGATGAACTCAGTTTCCCCACATGACAGAAATGGATTTCTTACAGAGCAGCCATCCATGATCACGACCATTTAGCCTATCACCAAATGATTCACTCCCGCCCCCAGGACCAATCTTCAGATTCCCATACCTACCTCTTCACCTTCCATCCACAAACTTCCCCACTCCCCGGGTGGAAAACACCCTCCAGGGAACATTCCAGAAGCTTCTAGCACATGCCCAGGTCCACTTCTTTCCATCCCTTGGCTTGGTGGGAAGTCGTTGGGGAAGGATGGGTCTCCCAAAAGAAGGCTCCTTTCAAATCCAATATGGTAGCCCGGCCTCTCCTTCTCCCCTTCCCTTGGGCTCCCCCTGTGTGAAGGAGAGGGGGAGAGTGAACCTGAGACCATCAGTCTGGAACCAGGGTCCCCCAAAATGGTTCCCTGCTAGGCCTCACCAAGAATGACTTCCTCCATCCACCATGGCTGGCCTTGGAAGGACAGAAGGACTGAATTCCCCAGGGGAGACCTTCCCTCTCCATTTGCAGGGCAGCTCAGCATGTGGAGACGTGAACTGGTCCAGGTCTGTGTGGTGGGCGCCATTGGGAGAGGCCCAGGGTGTTACTTGGGTACCTCCAAATCCGGGATGTCCTTCAGATTGGCTCTGAGAGATGGGGTTCACGCTGGGGAGCTCAGCCAGGAGGTGATCCCAGCCCAGACCTACTTGTCTGGGGACCCAGGGGTGAGCCACAAAGGGAGAGTCGCTGTGCGCCTGCGAGCCCTCCTTCCACTCCTCCTCCCCTCCATCTCCAACGGTTGGCCAGCTATGGGCCGCCATGCTTGCATTTGAGGAATCTCCAGCAGGTCTCTTCAGAGGATCCTCCTCCAGGCTGGAAAGGGGAACATGCATGAGAGGAAACAGCACCACCACTTGAACCAGCAATGCTTAGACAGGCTGCTCCCTTCTGTCCTCTCCAGAATCAGACCAGCTGAAAAAATCACTGCTTCGCACCCTTCCACTGCAAAGGTATTTTCTCTCCTTGGAGCTGGTCTGTCTGCAGGATTTGATAATCTGCCACCGCCTTTCCTTGAAGACTTCTTTCTTTCTCGATTCCCTGGTGACTTAGCACTCTGGATTTCTCCTGGCTTTGATTTCTCAGATCTGAGGATCACAGGTTCAAAGCCAGCCCAGGGCAGGAAAGTCCATGAGACTCTGATCTCCAGTGAACCACCCGAAAACCAGACGTGGAGCTGTGACTTCAGTATTCAAGTGTCCAGGTCCTGAGTTCAAGGCCCCAGGACCAACACACACACACACACACACACACACACACACACACACAACTGAGTGAACGCTCTCATGATTTCAGAGTCGACTCAGGTTTCTTTTCAACTCAGACTAAAAGTAGGCCCAAAGTGGAGTCTGCCTAATTCTAAGAGGACACTGAACACATGCCAAGATTTAGGCCTGAAACTGGACTTGGACTTTCCATTTGGAAGGGTTAAAAAACTTCCCTCTTTTTCATTAACAGCAATAATAACACGTCCCGATACTTCTCAGAGCCAGCTCAAAATGGACCGGAATCCTACCTGACAATAAAATCTCATTATCATGAGATAAAAGAGAATAAGAGATACGTGTAGCCATATTGAAAATGCAATAAAGAAATGAGACATCTGTTCCATGATTCTTCGCGGTATTTTTTTTTCTTTTACTCTTTCCCTTCGATCTTACCTTGGATAATTTTAAGGGGAATTCTCATCACTGTAAATCTTCCTGGCTCACCTAAGATGGCTGGCCACCTGTGGTTGGTTCCACGCCACGTGGCTCAGAGTAAATGTGCGAGGGGGAAAAACTCCCAGGAATGTCTGGCCTTCCCCAGGCCTTGATTTCCCCACTTCAGCCAACTTCCTCGTGTCTTCTTCTCATAAAACCACAGCTGGCACGAACCAATCACGTCCTCATACATCCGGGGCAGGGTGTGGAAAAAGTCACCTTTCATCACCCACCCTGGGGAAGGGAACATTTCCTATCTGGTTCATCACATACGATAAATCATTGATTAAAAAAATAATATTTCTAGCTGGGAGTTGTGGCTCCCGCCTGTCCTCCCAGCTCCTCAGGAGGCTGAGAGCTGAGGATCACAGGTTCAAAGCCAGCCAGGGCAGGAAAGTCCAGGAGACTCTGATCTCCAGTGAACCAACAGAAAACCCGACGTGGAGCTGTGGTTCAAGTGGTAGAGCGCCAGCCTTGAGTGAAAGAAGCTCAGGGACAGCGCCCAGGCCCTGAGTTCAAGACCCAGGACTCACCAAAATAAATAAATAAATAAAAGATTTTTAAGCAAGATTATTAATAATTAAATCATAGCAATTGTTTCACTGTTTTCTCCAGAGTCATCTAGGAAGGTCAGCTTTGAGATGAATACACACACACAGAAACAATGTGCTTATGGATCTCCAATAGGATTCCAAGGACATATTAAATTATTCAGGCATTTCCAAGGCTCCACGACATGGAAGTTTTCATTGACGGAATAGTTAAGGGCATAAAAAAATTGGTGTTACTCACCCTGTGTCGTCTTCTTCACAGTTCAGTCCTCTCACCCACAGAAACAGGTTGAGCCAAGAAACTCCCTTCCGTTTAATAATTCACCAGAACACCGTGAAAAGGGTTTTGTTCACTGCTGGACACATCTTATCAGAGACTGTGCAAATGCAACCACTGTTCTCATGACTTGTGCAAAGCCCTGGCGTGACTGCCACCAACTGTCCCCAAATCCTTGCTCTGACCCCTCCCGTCGACACTTAGCACCGACGAGTTTTATATAAGTAAACATCTATTGATAATATCCGTCAGGGAGAGACACGGGGTTTAAACTGCGACCAATGACTACAGAAAAAGAAAAGGAAAAGAATCCAAAGTTTTCTCTATGGTGGCTTTGGGTGAAGAAGTTTCAGCCAGTGAGAAATCAGATGTGTGTTCGAGACGTTTCCAGGTCACAGAAGAGCAAATAAATAAACATGAATCCAGAAACAGCCATGTCACACAATAGCCATTTCTAATCAAATAAAAACATAACCATTTCTAATGAAAGCTGTTTCTAATAATCTAAGCGCTCTCACATTCTGTGAAAATGCCATAGGCCTTGCTAAAGAGATTGCAGTTAAAAATGATAGTAGGGAAGCCCGGGGTTTAAAAGGCCCAGTGGTGGAGGGCTTGCCTAGCATGCATGAGGACCCGGGTTCAATTCCTTGGTACCACATACACAGGAAAAAAAAAAAAGCCAGACATGGTGCTATGGCTCCAGTGGTAGGGTACTAGCCTTGAGAAAGTTCAAGGACAGTGCTCAGACCCTGAATTCAGTCTCCAGGACTGGCCAAAAACAAAACAAAACAAAACTGTGCAATGCCTTGGCACCAATGTCTCCTGCCCCTCACCCCAGCTCCTCAGGAGGCTGAGATCTGAGGATCGCAGTTCAAATCCAGCCTGGGCAGGAAAGTCCAGGAGACTCTGATCTCTAATGAACCACAGAAAACCAGACGCGGAGCTGTGGTTCAAGTGGGAGAGCACCAGTCTGGAGTGAAAGGAGCTCAGGGATGGAGCCCAGGCCCTGAGTTCAATCCCCAGGACTGACATACAGCTGACATACAGAGAAAGGGAGCTTTAATTTCTTCATATTATCATTTTAAAATTTCTCTATATTATAACATGTACCATTTACTATAATCGACAATGTTACATATAACATATAATACAGATAGTTATGCATTATACTATATTATAATATGGAGTAGAAATACAGAATATATTACATATATTCTGGTAATTACATAATAGATGGTATACCGTACTATATTATAATATGAATTAGAAATATAGGATATATTATGCAGGTATTTGCATACTAGATGGAATACAATATAGTCTAGATTGTAGAAAAGTATTCCATCATATCGCATACTTTATAGAATAAAATAATCTTGCTATACCAATACAGACATTGCTACATTATCACGGATATCAGGTTGATTTCCCCACTGCAAGCTAAGGGAAAGGGAGACACGGATGAGTTACCGAGGACCAAATTACTGACTGGCACCCCAAAGCTCCTGTTTCAGTGCCTCCTTTCTTAGCACCTTCAACTTTTCTTTTCTTCTTGTTTTCTTCCCCACCACAGCAAACCCAGTCTTTGTCATTCCCGCAGAATTCCTGCAGAGGGCACGCGAGCCCCAGAAATCACAGCACTGCACTCTGTCCTGGAGGCAGACAAAAGCCTCCCTCCATTGTTATTATTTCATTTTTTTATTGTTTTATTTCCTCGTGGCCTCTCCCTGTTGACGATGATAGAAGTGATTCCTCAGTGATGAAAACTGTGGGTGTGTGTGGTGGGGATTGCTTCTGATTTTCTGAGGGGCACAAACCTGAGGCACAGAAAAAACTGGTTTGTGAGGCCCTGGAAATGGAAAGGCCTTCTAGAACAGCACAGCCACGGCCCCGGTGTGTGCAGAATTCAGAGCTGTCAGGCCGTGTGTTGTTAAAGTGGTGACACGAGGTCATACATTGCAGGAAGCCTGGCCTGTGAGCTCATTCACGAGAGCAGGAGTGAAGAAGTCCCTTTCCTCCATTGTATAGAACCATGCCATCCGCTGTAGGGCCTTTGTTTCTTTTTCACTTGGCAACTAAATTATGGGATCAGAGGGGAAGAAAAAAAATCAAAATATCTAGGTCACTCCAAGAATTCCCCATTTCTTAGCTTCTCTTGAAGGAAAGTCTGTCTCTCTCTCTTTCTCTGTCTCTCTGTCTCTCTCTGTAGCCTCTGTTCTTCTATTAAATCCATTAGTAGCAGTGCTTGCTTCTGGTTAAAATGTCATCGCGCCATAAAATTTTAAGGCCAAGTATAATCTGGGATAAGAGATGTGGTCGTTATATCTGAATTATATTTCCCTCAATAATCAACCTGCACGGGCAAAGCATTCTCTCTCTCTCTCTCTCTCTCTCTCTCTCTCTCATAGATACACCCTTGTGAGTCTTTTTTTTTTAAATCATTTTATTGCATTGGAAGCATTTTTCTTTTCTTGTGAACTTGGGAAACCTTAGATAAACACCGGGAGGCCAGGGTGTGAGCTGCAGCCTGTTCACCTTGGCTGTGACCTTCAGCCTTCTGCCTGGCTGGGCTCCCCACAAATGCCCGGTTTTCCTTCCTAAGGTGCGTGTGGGGTGGAGCAGGGATGCATAAGCCCCTAACGAGCCTTCTCTCCTGTCTTGAAGGCGCCCTCAAGGTTTCCAGAAGTTTCGTTTGACCTTTAAGCTAAAGGTCACATGTCACTACATGGCTGGTTTCCCTCTCTGTCCCGGGAGAGCGCAGAGCCCGGCTTCATTATCCTTTTCTCCCCATCCCTCTGTCCCCTCCACCCCTCCCCGGCCTCTAGCAGAACATTCTGGCTATGGTTGCTGTCAACAGTTAAGTATAAAAAGATGGACAATCAGATGCCACCAGCCACCGACACCTGGGCTTCCCGTCAGCTTGCAGTAACTACTCATGTCCTGAAAAGAGTTCACAGGCGGCTACCTCCTTTCCTTCCATTTTATTTATTTTTATTTTTGTGCCAGTCCTGGGTCTTGACCTCAGGGCCTGAGCACTGTCCTTGGACTTTCTCAAGTCTAGAGCTCTACCACTTGAGCCTCAGCACCACTTCTGGCTTTTTCTAGGTATGTGGTACCGAGGAATCGAACCCAGGGCTTCGTGCATGCTAGGCAAGCACTTTAACCACTAGGCCACACTCCAGACCCCTTGCATAGCTTCTTAAGGAGAGAGTTTACTAAGCGTTCAAGATGGAAACAAGGAAATGAGCCTGGCAAAGAGTTGTACATGGCACAGAAGGCATGAGTGCCAGGGAAAATGCAGAGTTGTATGCATTCAGCCAGTGTTGGGAGTGGATCTGGTTTGAAACAGAAGGGAAGGGGGAAAAAATAACGATTACCTGATTAGCTTGACTATGTAGGAGAAACAAATTGGCCAGGTAAATGCTTCATTTCACCCCCAATTTATTTGGTCGAAGGCTATTTAGAGAAGCAACTAGAACACTGTGTTTGACTAGAATGCAAGAATCAAAGGGGCGTAAGTGTCAGGGAGACCGTGGAGCAGAACGCCCGGGAGAAGATGATGTTTGATCAGACCAGAAACACTTTAAGATCAGTCAATGGGGTCAACCATTACAGAATAGCCGAGCACCGTGGCTCACGCCTGTCACCCCAGCTACGCAGGAGTCTTGAGGAGCATGGTTGGAAGCCAGTGGCAAAATCCGTGGGCCTCTGATCTCCAATGAACCATTAAATAAAAAAGAAGCTGAAGTGAAGCTCTGGCTGAAATGGTTAGAGCACCAGCCAAGAGCAAAACAGTTCCTGGTCCCTGAGTTTAAGCTCCAGGACTCACACAAATATATATGTACCATATGTATTCATATAATACATAATATTATTACCCACACAAATATATACACAATATCTATTCATATAATAAACATTATGCTATCTAATATATGTTGTGCACGTTATTTATACATTGTATATATTATATACTTATATTTACTCTTATCAATTAATGACAGCACTCTTTTCCCTAGGTTTTAGATTGCTCATCATCGGTCCCCAATCTGTAGTAGTTTATTTTACCAGCAAGGATCGATTCATCTCTGGTTGTTAACCTCAAGTTACCGAGCTGTACTTACCTTCATATATAAAAGGAAAAACATCTGTATTTGAAAGAAGGACGTGTATATTACTTTTTCTTTATTGGACTGGCATGGCTCTTGTCAGAGATTTCTTTTAATGCGCTTGTCAAATTGCATTTTTGGTCTCCAGCATTTCTTCGGATTCACAATACCCTGCCGTAATGGAAACGCGTCTTCCTGACCCTTGGGAACCCAGAAACCACTTGAGATCTGACCAGTGGTAGATTTTCATTACGGATTTCTTCAAGGAGCCACTGAAAGAACGACGAACCAATCAGAGAGCAAGTTTGCCTGGAAGGAGGCATTGAAAGAATCACCAACCAATCAGAGTGCAAGTTGGCCTAGACCTTAGAGCTGTATTAAATGATACTTTGTGCCTTTATCTACTTTAGGCACTGTAGGTCAGGTGTCTTCTGTATGTGTTACATGTTTCATCCGGCCCATTTGTAATAATAATAATAATAACAATAATAATAACAATAAAAGACCCAGTAAACCACCTGAAAAGCTTTTAGTGTGGTGTGGAATTCAGTTGAGAGTGAGCAAGCAAGAGAGAGGGAGAGACAGAGACAGAGATATAGAGAGAAGACGGGGGTGGTGGGAGAAGAGAATTTCTGAAATACCTTCAGGTGATTTGGGGGTCATGGAGGCCTCAGACTTAGTCCAGCTCTGATTTACAACTTGATAACTTAGTTTTCTGGAAGTAAAGTGGAGTTCTTATTGAAGGGTCAAATGATTCCCTTCTCTCAACACCTGTGGGAATTTAAATCCATGCCTTTTGAATTATTCATGGCACCCAATTGAATAAAAAAATGGAGTTGCTTGTGTTCAGGGTTTATGACAAGTCTGTCGAGGGGATATTGAGCTTGATAACAAAATGGCATGAGATATAAATTTATGATATGCTATCCACACGAAGTTGAGCCTGAAAGATATATCACCTCGTGTCTGAGCCAGAACAAGAGGAGTGTACTTATTCTCAAAGTAAATACAAAGACAAGCAAACCAACAACTTACGTTAGATGAAACTAAACTTTAAAAGCAGATGTAGGGCTGGGAGTTTGGCCTAGTGGTAGAGCGCTCACCTAGCATGCATGAAGACCCGGGTTCGATTCCTCTCTACCACATACATAGAAAAAACCAGAAGTGGAGCTGTGGCTCAAGTGGTAGAGCTCCAGCCTTGAGAAAAAGAAGCTCAGGGACAGCGCCCAGGCCCCGGGTCAAGCCTCAGGACTGGCAAATATCTGTCTATCTATCCATGGATAGACGGATAGGTGGATAGATGGGTAGGTGGATAGGTGGATAGATGGATAGGTGGATAGGTGGATAGATTGATGGATAGATAGATGGGTGGATAGATAGATGGATGGATAGATGGGTAGACAGACAGACAGATAAGTGGATAGATAGATGGGTGGATGGATGGATGGGTAGATAGACAGACAGACAAATGGATAGATAGATAGATGGGTGGATGGATAGATGGGTAGATAGACACAGATAAATGGATAGATAGATAGACAGATAGGATAGATAGATGGACAAACAGACATACATGGATAGATAGATGGTAGATAGATGGATGGATAGACAGACAGACGGATAAATGGATAGATGGATGGATAGGTAGATAGATAGATAGATAGATAGATAGATAGATAGATACATGGATAGATAGATAGATGGATAGTTAGATAGATGCGTTGATAGATAGATAGATAGACAAACAGACAGATAAATGGATGGATGGATAGATAGATAGATAGATAGATAGATAGATAGATAGATAGATAGATAGATACATGGATAGATAGATTGGTAGACAGACAGATGGATAGATAGATAGATAGATAGATAGATAGATAGATGCGTTGATAGACAGATAGATAAATGGATAGATAGATAGATAGATAGATAGATAGATAGATAGACAGACAGATAAATTGATAGATGGATAGATGGATGGATGGATGGATGGATAGATAGATGGATAGATGGATGGATAGATAGATAGATAGATAGATAGATAGATAGATAGATAGATAGATAGATGAGTACTGGAACTCTCTCTCTGTGCATGAAGCCATCAGAGGTCACGTACCTTTCACTCAAAGGCATGAGGTGAACTGTCACCTAGAACCCTAAACAATAGCTGGGCCCCTACACGAGGCCATCCGTCTGCCTTTGTCCATATAGCCCGGGCCTCACGGCCTCCACCTGGGTCTTTTGCACCCTCTGTCCCCTTTGTCTGGGGAATCCGGGCCCAGGTCCCTCCTTCCGGAATGTTCTTGAGCTCACTCAAGTCTCTTGAGGTCCACATTCGCATGTCAGCACAGATGGAATCCCCCCTCCGCCTTCCGTGGTGACCTGGCCGAGAAGCCACCAGCCTTCCACGCTGACGTCTTCACCAGGTGCGCTACCCCTTGCGTTATGCCTCTGGCACAGCTTTTGGCCAGTTCCTGTGAGGTTGGAAGCTCACAGATGTTTTCTGTCCCCCGGGGTGGAGGGTGGGGGACTTTAGATGCAGTTCTGATTTCAGAACAATTAAATTCACCAACAATGACAGGAAGGACAAACAAGTCTTTCTAGACACCAAATGGCTGTTACTATGTGTGGTGACTGCATGGGAGGTTTCTTTATTTTTGCAGTGCGTGCATGTGTGTGTGTGTGTGTGTGTGTGTGTGCACGTGTGCATGGTTGCGTGGTTGAGTGTGTGTGTGTGTGTGCGTGTGTGTGTGTGTGTGTGCACGTGTGCATGGTTGCGTGGTTGAGTGTGTGTGTGTGTGTGCGTGTGTGTGTGTGTGTGCACGTGTGCATGGTTGCGTGGTTGAGTGTGTGTGTGTGTGTGTGCGTGTGTGTGTGTGTGTGCACGTGTGCATGGTTGCGTGGTTGAGTGTGTGTGTGTGTGTGCATGTGTGTGTGTGTGTGTGTGTGTGTGCATGTGTGTGTGTGTGTGCGTGTGTGCATGGTTGCATGGTTGAGTGTGTGTGTGTGTGTGTGTGTGTATGTTCTGGCTTTCTCCCCACACCCCCAGTCCATCTTTGTGCTTGTCTATCTCTGGTTCTGCACTGAAGCATGCTTCTCCTGTCTTTCACCCCGCCATTTCTCTCTCACATAAACGAGGGGCGCTCAATATGAGCACATGGATGGATGGATATGAAGGTATTTTTATTACCTTGACATCTAACTGGTCCATAATTGATTTCTAAAGTCTTGGGGTGAGTGTCGCCCCTGGCTGGCTGATTTCTCTAAGAGCCAAGTCGTTGGGTGATTTATTATGTAGGCTGCCATATTTTTTGTTGTTGTTGTTCTTGTTTTGCTTCTTCTTCTTTCTTCTTTTTTAAATGGCTCTTTTATTTTGGAAAAAGAGATTCTTATTTGGAAAAAGAAACCTTTAGTTGGGGAAAAAAAAATCTCTTTATTTGGAAAAAAACCCCATCTTTTTCTTTGGAAAAAATGATCACGGTGGGAGCTGATGTGAAATCTTGAACCCCACTTCCTCACCTTCTCCTGAGCCCTCCCCCCAATCAAACTTACTCATAAAAGTGACAAAGTTCCCTTCTGTTCTGGGAATTGTCAACCTGTCTCTGGGTGGCTCACGTGGCGTCACGCTGCCACCTGGTGGCCGCTGTAGATATTGCTGCTGCGAATTTTGGATATTAAAAAATATATATCCCTTATTAATAATGCAGCTATTGTTATTACTGTAATTATTGCTGGTCCTGGACCTTGAACTTAGGGCCTGGGCGCTGTCCCTGAGCCTCTTGTTGCTTTATTATTATTATTATTATTAGTTATTAGTTATTGACACTCCTGGGCCTTGAACTCAGGGCCTGGACGCTGTCCCTGTGCCTCTTGTTGCTTTATTATTATTATTATTATTATTATTATTATTATTATTTTGCCAGACCTGGGCCTACTACTTGAGCCACAGCACCACTTCAGGCTTTTTTCTGTGTATGTGGCACTGAGGAATCGAACCCAGGGCTTTGTGCATGCGAGGCAAGCACTCTACCACTAGGTTAAACACTTCTTGTTGCTCTATTATTATTATTATTATTGTTGTTATTGTTATTATTACTGGTCCTGGGTCTTGAACTCAGGGCCTTGGTTGCTGTCCCTGAGCTTCTTTCCCTCCAGGCTGGCGCTCTACCACTTGAACCACAGCTCCACATCTGGTTTTCTGGTGGTTCACTGGAGATCAGAGTCTCACAGAAAGAAAGGAAGGGAGGGAGGAAGAGAGGAAGGAAGGAAGGGAGGCCAGTGGCTCAGGTGTTACAGCTCTGATTTCAATTCTCACCATCCGAAGAGACAACCCAAGCCTACGTTTAAATGAGCACCTATTTTGCCATCGTCATTCCTTCCCATTCGTGTCAGCACGGGACTGCCATGTCCCTAACGTGTCAGAAGGAGCTGAGTCTTGGTCAGAGCTTCTTCTTTATTTTCTTCCAGGTGCAGCATGAGCCACTTTCTGTGGGCTTTAATGGGACCGCCTGTGACCCACGGAATTAGCACGGCGTGGGGACCCCGAGAATCCTGATTAAGGAGAGCCACCCGATGCTGTGTGACAGGGTCAAAGAAGCCGAAGGACCCTGCGAAGCCGGTTTAATGAGATACGCGTCACCTCCCGAGTTCTGAATGTCTGTGTATCCACGCTAAGCTCAGAACCAGGACAAACAGACAAAAATGCCATTGTGGGTTGAAGAATTCAATCAATTCCTACTCTGTGGATCTGTGTATCCGTCTGTCTGTCTGTCTGTCTACCCATCTGTCTGTCTGTCTATCTATCTATCTATCTATCCATCCATCCATCCATCCATCCATCCATCCATCCATCCATCTATCTATCTATCTATCTATCTATCTATCCATCCATCCATCTATCTATCCATCCATCTATCTATCTACCTACCTATCCACCCCCCTCTACCTCTCTCTCATCTCTGTCTGTCTGTCTGTCTGTCTGTCTGTCTGTCTCTATCTCGATCAACAGGAATGCATTCAGGGAAAGCAGACCCTCATCTCCCCTCTACATTGTTTCTGTAATTTCTCCCACCAGCGAGCGTTTGTGATGTGCCGCCCCATCTGCTGGCCATATGTTTATTGTTATTTGATTAATTAAATCATATCTTTAGATTTAAATTGGCTATTGACAGCGACACTCAAGACGTGTTGTTGTGTGACGGTGGGCCGTCGGAGTCAGCGCATCATGTAGTATGGTTATTTGTTTCCCAAACTCCCTTATCAGTGCATGGCGATGTGGGAACAGATTAATAAGGATAATTATTATTGGAATGCCAAAAAAAAAGCCAACCACGACGAAACAGAGCAGATGGCAAATGCAGAACGTTTCCTTTATACGTCAAAATCGAATCGACTTACTTTTCAGTCGTTGACAGGGAACTCTTTTTAAAAACATATATTTTTTAAATTGTTATGATAAAGGTGATGCCCAGAGCGTTTAGAGTCGAAAAAAAAATCAGGTAAAGAATCTATATGTTATATATACATATATAAATAATATCTATGAAAGGGCTATATAATCTTTATTATTTATAACAATTGTTATATATTTTATAACACAGTATATGTTATATGATATATAATTATGATATACTATTATATATAACATATATTGCATGTTATGTGTAGTATGTATGTACTATTATATGCCATATAACATATACTGTATGTTATATAATATATATTATATATTACTTTTATATGAATGTGTACATGTATATATACATATATACACACATATATACATACACACATATATACATATATGACTTTTGTCAGTCCTGGGTTTTGAACTCAGGGCCTGGGCGCTGTCCCTGAGCTGCTTTCACTCCAGGCTGGCGCTCTACCACTTAAACCACAGCTGCACGTCTGGTTTTCTGGTGGTTCACTGGAGATCAGAGTCTCCTGGACTTTCTTTGAGAGTGCCAGAAATAATGCCATGGGTCAGGGCCCAGGCCCTGAGTTCAAGTCCCAGGACTGACAAAAACAAGTGAGCGAATTCATACATTCAGTCATTAAAAAATCCCCTTTGCAGGTGATCTAGAGAGTTTATGGATGATTTAGCGAAGACAAAACTCAACAGGTGAGTAATTTAGTCAAGGGGTGAGCAAAACCTGGACCCAGGAAATCTAGGAGCAGAGGGATGAGCACGGGGTTCGAGTCTAGACCCACGGCTCACCGAGAAGGTTTGCGGGATGCCTGGGGGAAAGGAGACCCAAGACTCTTAAATAGGGAGACTCGAGGCAGGGAAAGTACACAGCCGGAAGCTTGAGTCACTGAAATGGGGAGTGAGACGTCTGGTCTCCGGGCTGGAGGCCTGACTCAGGTGGATAAACACCCACCAGTGAGTACAAACATCAGGCAACAAGTTCAAGTCACAGCCGTAGACCAATATAATAATTAATAATAATAATAATATCAGGTTAAACTCTGGGTTTTCCGAACCATGCCTCCACGTCTCCGATCAGCTAAAATAATATTTAACACAGCAAAAGGAAACTGTGGGGCTTTCAGCCCAGCATTCTCAAGAACATGCAGTTTAAATGCTCCAGAAAATGCAAATGAAAAGAGATTGTAAGACACGTCCAGGAACCCAAGCCTGCGCTATCTCCACTCACTTTTGATCTTCACAAACATCTTTCCAATGAATTGTTCAGAAAGTCACTTCTTTCTTTTATTTCTTTCTTTTTAAACTGTGCTTGTGAGTTACCACGCTTGGCATTGCTGACATCTAAAGGCTAATTTTCTGGTCTCTAATTTTTTTTTTTTTTTTTTTTTAGGAGCACAGTCGACTGAATCTAATTGGCTTAATTATCTTCTCATATCCTTTAAATGGTTTATTTGGCTCACAGCTGAAAGGCACAGGAAAAGCAAGGGAGAAGAATGGATTTCTGGAGACCAGACTGCAGGCTTTACGCCGACACCCCGGGGTTATTTAAGAATCAGTCTTCTAAACTTAGGTAGGACTGCAGATTTAAATTTAAACTAGAGAATTAAATGAACTAAATGAATGATTGTATATTCTGATCTGGCCTGTGATAAACTATTGAAATGATTCAGATAAACCACTGAAATGCTTACGTTAGCTTTAAAGTTAGTCACACAGAGTTGTTTTAAATCGGTTGTGGGTCTTGAACTCAGGGCCTGGTTGCTGTCCCTGAGCTTCTTTCACTCCAGGCTGGTGTTTTACCACTTGAACCACAGCTCCGCGTCTGGTTTTCTGGTGGTTCACTGGAGATCAGAGTCTCCTGGACTTTCCTGCCCAGGCTGGCTTTGAACCTGTGACCCTCAGATCTCAGCCTCCCGAGGAGCTGGGGTGATAAGTACACCCAGCTAAAATTCTCCTTTTGTGTACTTTCTGGGTTAGGTAAAGAAACTGCTCTAGTTTTCCATTAAGGATCTGTACCATTTATTATTATTGTTTTTACTGATGGCCCTAAGTTTTATTAAATTAGGAAAAAAAAACCCCTATCCATATAAACATCTCATGAGGGAGCAAATTTTAATCAACTGCCAGCTCCAGCAAGAGCCGAGACGGAAAGGGTACAGAATCCTCCATGTTCTACCAAGACGGAGAGAGAAATGACAGAACACAGACCCTCCATCCAGGCGTCTCAGGGTGCTTGAACTTGGTCATATTCCAGAAAAATAAACTAGGAAGCCAGGGGAGTCTTAGCTCAAGACTTGGTAACTCTGACAAGTAGAAAATTTAACAGTGAAAAATGTGGCTCATGGCCTAGCAGGCCGGAAGCCCTGGGTTCGATTCCTTGGTACCACATACATAGAAAACAAACCAGAAGTGGTGCCGTGGCTCAAGTGGTCGAGCTCCAGCCTTGAGAAAGCCCAAGGCCAGTGTTCAGGCCCTGAGTTCAAGACCCAGGACTGTTTGCAGCAAAACCATCTGAGGTTTTGTTTTCTTTCTTTTTCTTTCTTTTCAGGATCTTTGCCCTGTGTTCCCATTCGTTTTAATTTTAGTGAGTCTTCTAATTTATTTTCAGCTTTTATTTTTTTATTGGTTATTTCCCCCCCCATTCTATGGGATATTTTAGTTCTGGATTGGAACCAATAACTGTTTTGACGACATAAATCTTGATATACATATATATACATATGTGAAAAATGAATTTCTGTGGATAACCCCGCAGGTCACTGAAGGTCATAATGGAATGACGTTACTTAATGCTGTTGAAATACTCAGCTTCCCAAAAGATACGAACAAAATGTCGTTGCTTTCTGGAAAGTGATTCTGTCCATTTGTGGGAAATGTTAGCTCGCATTTCTGTTCTGACTTCGTATTTGAGTCCCCTAAACGTATGTGGGTATCCACTCTTTAGAATTCCTTCTGGATATATATATAATATATAAATATGAAATATTTATTTATAAATATATTTATATATAATTACTTTATCATATAAAACAAAACATTATATATAAATATATAAATTATATTTGTATATATAATATATGTAGAATATATAAATATATATTTATTTATTTTTTGCTGGTCCTGAGTCTTAAACTCAGGGCCTGGGTGCTGTCCCTGAGCTCTTCTGCTCAAGGCTGGGTCCTCAACCACTTGAGTCACTGCACCACGTAACAGGCCAACAAGAAGGTGATTGGAAAGACACAACTTTTCCTACTCCCCTGGCAACGTCGCCATGACCTAATTGTCAGTGATTCATTTGGAAAAGTCTAAGAAGCCCTAAGAGATGTGACTTATGCCTTCCTTCCACTGAGTCCTTTTTAATTTCATGTATTCACTTAGTTTGTCCATTTTACTTATTCATTTTCCACCCTCTTTTTCTTATGAGCTTTAAGTAGTTGTCCAAAGGGGATGCCACTCAGCAAAGCTGTTTATGACTAGGCTGGGTCTTGAACCCATATGATCATGAGTATTGATTTCATTGGTATCTTGCACAATGCCCTCTGCCCACAGCTGAGAGGAATCTGCCTGTCCAGGTCTTGCTTTGGGTCAGGAAATTATTCAGTAAATTCTAATGTAGTTGACTTTTCTGAAATCCTTGGGTCACCTTTGTATTTCATACTACAGTGAGACTTGCTTGGTGGTATTCTACTCCCTGAAGAACACGATTCTCTGGATTCTTTGGAGAGGGGAAATTGAGGGGGGCGGAGGTAGGGGGTGAGGGAGGCAGAGGGTAAAAATTTCTCCAGAGAGTTAATAACATGGAGCCACTGGGCCTCTGAGCCTATAAAATAATATTTGATTTTAAATGGATCCTGGGAAATGATTTAGGGGACCCCCCAAAATAAAAATTAAAATAAATAAAAAAATATATCCATTTAGGGATGAAATCCCAAAAGGTGCTGAGGGAGGGGAAAAGAAAAGAAAGAAATTCATTCTAGAAGATGGGACATTATTTCCCTGGTCTTGTGTGTACTTTTCAAGTGAACATCTCTGCGAAGATGCCTGTAATAAAATACGGTGTTTTCTTTGAAGTCTTTATGGGAGAACATAACGAAAGCCCACCCTGACCATGTACAGAGAATAAATCTAAAATGCACGGGCACCAGAGGGCAGCTAGGTACGTGTTCAGAGGAAATCCTGCTTCCCAGGCTCTCCGGGAAGTCTGGCATTCCTTAGGAAAAAGAGAATTAACAGAATGACCGGGAGTGAGCTTTTGTTTTCCATTCCTTTAGATAGCTAAATAATTCAATTATCTGGGAAAAGTGCTTCTCATTAATATATTATTCACATCTAGATATGTACTAGTAACAGATTATATAGTAATAGATTATATAGCATTAGATTATACAGTAATAGATTATATAACACTAGGTTATACAGTAATAGATTATATAATACTAGGCTATATAAGAATAGATTATACAGTAATAGATTATATAATACTAGGTTATATAGTAATAGATTATATAATACTAGGTTATATAGTAATAGATTATATAATACTAGGTTATATAGTAATAGATTATATAATACTAGGTTATATAGTAATAGATTATATAATACTAGGTTATATAGTAATAGATTATATAATACTAGGTTATATAGTAATAGATTATATAATACTAGGTTATATAGTAATAGATTATATAATACTAGGTTATATAGTAATAGATTATATAGTATTAGATTATATAGTAATAGATTATAAAATACTAGGTTATATAGTAATAGATTATCTAGCATTAGATTATATAGTAATAATAGATTACATAATACTAGGTTATATAGTAATAGATTATATAGTAATAATAGATTATATAATACTAGGTTATATGGTAATAGATTATATCATAAATACATAGTAATAGTTTATGTATTAATAGATGATATAGTAATAGATTATTTCTATTATCACTATTGCACACCACATATAATTAGTACATACGCATGCATTACGCATTATACACACATAGAATATATGACACATAACACATGGTATAGATACTATGTAATATTACATATAACATGACATGCTATACTATTAATCTTACATATCATGTAATATCACATAATATTACATAATACATACATACATTGGGTATATATTATATATCTATATAGTATACAAAAAGCCATTCGGATATACATTCATATATATATTGAAATTTACTAATTAACATTTCAACTTATTTCTTTTTTTTGTCGGTCCCGAGTCTTGAACTCGGGGCCTGGGCACTGTCCCTGAGCTTCTTTCACTGTGCTTTTCATTCTAGCCTATATTGTCTAAAGCAATTGTTATGGATGGCACGGAGAGCTTTGCAATCCAATATTTGTATTTTTATTTATTTTTAAATGTCTGCCCTTCTAAAAATTTCCCCTCCAGTTCCACAGTGAAACTTCCACGGGGCGTTTAAGTCGTTAACTCCGTTAACTGCTGGAAATCCTGTGTGATGCCATTTGAATGCCATCACACACACACACACACACACACACACACACCCCTGATGGGATTCAGAGAAACAATTCCGTTTAATCAGGAAATATCCTTGGCATTCCCTCCCCCCCCCCTCTCTCTCTCTTAGATTTGTCTCTTGCCTACACCTGACTTTCTGGATCTGTTCACTTGAGCCATTCATTTCTGCTTTTTGAATTTTCCTGTCGAGGGGTCTTTACTATTTCTTATCTATTTATTAATTATATATATATATTTTATTTTATTTTCCCTGTAACGCATGAGGTGTGTAGATAACAGACAGCTCATTCTGGTGGGAGCAAGAGACTGTAAAGGGAACACTCAAGTGGACATGAAATAATAATAATAATAATAATAATAATAAGATAACACACATTAAAACCTTCTTAGGAAATACGTTCCTACCGACTCGTGAAACTGCGTTGTGACATTGGGGGTGTCCACGTCTGTCCCCTGAGTGTGACGCCCAGCTGTGTCTGGTGTGAGAGTTGCTTTTGTCACCTCTGCCCTAGCTGGCACTCTCCCTGGCAAACCTCACGGCTCTTTGGTGCGTTGTCCCCGGGAACTGGCTCTTCACATTCAGAGAAACGACGCCTGGGTGGGGACATCAGTCGGAATGACACTCTTATTTTCATTTATCGTGGCGGTCACCACAAGACGGTCTTTCTAGTCAATTTTCTCTTAGCAAACATTTTAGCTTAGAGCTAGGCCTGTCACCCCAGCTCCTCAGGAGGCTGAGGTCTGAGGATCACAGGTTCAAAGCCAGCCTGGGCAGGAAAAGTCCAGGAGACTCTGATCTCCAGTGAACCACCAGAAAACCAGACGTGGAGCCATGGTTCAAGGGGTAGAGCGCCAGCCTGGAGGCAAAGCAGCTCAGGGACAGCGCCCAGGCCCTGAGTTCAAGCGCTGGGACTGGTGAAATAAATATTCTATTTATATATTATAAATGCACACTTTAGTTTATAAACCAAGCAGTAAAAAAAATTCTGCATAGATAGAAGTTATTCCTTTTTATTGCTTCCTCTTTATTGAATTTCCCCTCCCCCTTCCTTCTTTCCTTCGCTCCCTTTTGAAAGTGATTGTATTTCCACTTTTTTTGAGGTGAAAGAATAACTCTGCTTTCTTCACAAAGTTTTCCAGAACATTTTTAATGGAATGCCAGAAAAAAAAAAAACAACCCAAACCCTTAGATTCATTTATGCCGGTTGTTACCGTTCCTCTTAGACTTGCTCTTTGGGAATTCTTGGTTATTTTTCTCTATTATTTCCCTGTTACCTAACCTCATTTACGCTCGCCAGAGTAGATGGTTGAATTGAGAAGAGCCAGGCCTTCCGTACTTAGTGCTATTTTCTCTTCTCTTCTTTCTAACGACTAAATTAAATGTATTCTCCCGATCTTTCAAGGCAATAAATAATCTCGGGTATGAAAAGCGACCCAGTCCAACTCCAGGCCTAGAACTACTTATGTCTCCTCCACAGGCTTCTAAATGCATCAAGACAGCATCTTCGGGGGAAGGCAGCAGAAGCAGCGTGTTTTGGGGGGGGTGGGGACTGGTCAAACATAGAAGATTGAGAAACAGACTCCAGGGTGGTTTTTGTCTTCTTTCCAGCCCAGAGCAGCGGTCACCGGTCACCGGTCACCGGTCACCGTCTCACCAGCCCTCCAGGGAGGCAATGAAGACAAGTTGTTTTTTCTCCTCCCCCAGTGAGGATTGGCTTGCAGGAAGTCAGGCGGGAGGGACCTGGATGGAAACCAATGTGACAGATCACCCAGCAGGAGGGCGGCAGGAACAGGCTGGGCTCGAGGACCCAAGGTGCAAGGCCCGGACAGGCCGGGCGGACAGGATGAGGTCAGGTGGACAGGAGGAGGTCGGGGTGGACAGGACGAGGTCGGGGCTGACAGGAGGAGGTCGGGGTGGACAGGAGGAGGTCGGGGTGGACAGAAGGAGGCCGGGGTGGACAGGACAATGTCAGGTGGACAGGACGAGGTCAGGGTGGACAGGACAAGGTTGGGGTGGACAGGATGAGGTCAGGGTGGACAGGATGAGGTCGGGGTGGACAGGAGGAGGTCAGGGTGGACAGGATGAGGTCGGGGTGGACAGGAGGAGGTCAGGGTGGACAGGAGGAGGTCGGGGTGGACAGGACAAGGTCGGGTGGACAGGAAAAGGTCAGGTGGACAGGACGAGGTCAGGGTGAACAGGACAAGGTCAGGGTGGACAGGATGAGGTTGGGGTGGACAAGACAAGGTCAGGGTGGACAGGAGGAGGTCGGGGTGGACAGGACGAGGTCAGGGTGGACAGGACAAGGTCGGGGTGGACAGGACAAGGTCGGGGTGGACAGGACAAGGTCAGGGTAGATAGGACAAGGTCAGGATGGGAGGACAAGGTCAGGATGGGAGGACAAGGTCAGGATGGGAGGACAAGGTCAGGGTTGACAAGACAATGTCAGGGTAGACAGGACAAGGTCAGGGTAGACAGGACAAGGCCAGGGTGGACAGGACAAGGTCAGGGTGGACAGGACAGTGGACATGATGAGGTCGGTGTGGACAGGACAAGGTCAGGGTGGACAGGACAAGGTCAGAGTGGACAGGATGGTGGACAGGACAAGGTCAGGGTGGACAGGACGAGGTCAGGGTGGACAGGACGAGGTCAGGGTGGACAGGACAAGGTCAGGGTGGACAGGACGAGGCCGGGGTGGAAGAGAAGACGATGGACAGAGTGAAGCTGGCCGTCTCGGGACGTCCTGTGAGCGGCGGGTGGTGATTCCCGGGTCTGGTGAGTCCACCCGTCCACGGCTGTGGTCCACGGAAGTCCCGCAGGCGGCAGGTGGGGTGGTGTCGGCTCCCGGAGGACCCGAGGGTCCTGCGTGTGTCTTTATTTTTATTTTTAGGGGGTTAGGATTGTTTTTTCCGTTTCCATCGGCCAGGAGTGCATTGCTCCAGATCCACCTGGTTCCTGGAGGAAACCCCAAGAGGCCTGCTGCAGAAGGACTCAGAGAGCGCTGGGTGGGCGTCCTGCCCTGTCTGCTTCCCGGGCACGCGTGGTGGTGGTGGTGGTGGGGGTGGTGGTTCAATTCCTCAGTGCCACAGACACAGAAAAAAAGCCAGGAGTGGCGCTGTGGCTCAAGTGGTAGAGCGCCAGGCTTGAGAAAACCCAAGGACAGTGCTCAGGCCTTGAGTTCAAGACCAGGACTGGCCAAAAAAAGAAAGAAATTAAGAAAGAGAGAGGGAAGGAGGGAAGGAAAAAACCCAGATAGCACGGATCCTTCACCAGGAACTTTGAACGACCGGATCTCCTTGTGTTGCAAGAGCTAAACTGCTCTGTTGTGCGTATGCAGAACTGAACGTCACTGTGAGGTCTTTCAAGACTCCCCCTAATAGTAATAATAATAATTAATAATAATAAAATTAATCATCATAATAGTTATTATTATTGATGTTTGAAACCACTGTTGGGTGGATAGCACAGAAACCTTGTTGGCTGTTATTTACACGGCAATGGAGGGAAGTCTTTGTCATCACTGGATGTCCCTTTCCAAGTCCTTTAACAAAGTCACATTTTATGTGCGCGTGTCATGACATTATCTGAATGCCCAAAGACAACGAACTGACCGTTCCTTTCTCAGCCCTGACAGGAAGATTCCTTACCGAGAGACTCATCGGAGAAAAGGCTCCTAATCTCCGTCAGTCACCCCCACTCTTTAGGGGTTTTATGTTTGGTTGGTTTTATTCAACTTATCTATTGCAACAGTGAAATGAAACTCTGATGCGAGTTAGAGAAGCATGTGGATAGGATCCACCAAGTTGGAGAAACTTTATTACTTTAGATTCTAGCTAAGGATCTCCAAACAGCTATTTGGAATTGAGTGCGGTAAAAAAATAAAATGAAATAAAAGATGCACCCCCTCCCTTTGAGGATGAAATAGATACCGAGTCAGTGGATTTCAAAGTGTGAGGCGCTGATGTGCGAAAATTGTTTCCTTCATATTCTATTATTAGGCAGGCTATATATATATAATTATATATAATAAATATTATATATATTTATATTTATAAATTTCAGGGAAATTCTGAAGACAGCTGGCAGGACACCACCATGTAAGCGTAGGGTCGTTGCACCAGCTCTACTTCAAACTTGTTATTGTTGTTATTATTATTATTATTATTTTCGTATTTTTTTAAGCAGGGCCTATGGGGAAATATCACAGCAGAAAAGGTAAGGAATGTTGCTACCATTTTGTGTATTTGCTCAGCAATGTGCTGGAATTGTGTCTCTGATCCAAACATAGGCTACCTGATCAAAGGTGACTCAAATATAAGAACTATGAGAGCTGAGAGAAAGCGTGATTTATTATTATTATTATCACTGTTGTTCATTCTATATTTCTTACATGAAATTCAGAAGAGTTAATGGTCCTGAGTGTGTGTTTCTATTAAAAAAAAAAAACCCAAACAAACAAAGAAGGGAGAAATAAATCAAGGTTTCACCACGAGGTGGCACGGATAATGCTACCTCGGAAAACAGCTTGAAAGTATTGCTCTGGCTTGTTTCCTACGGCGAGCTAACAAAGCATTCTCGTGCCTCTGACATGGTGAATATTTTAGGGCAAGTACTTGAAAACTGCTTAGAGAAAGGAGAAGTCAATAAACACAGGTATTTCTAGTGTTTTCATTTCTGGGGGCAAATAAAAGAAGAAGAAGATGGGAAAAAAAAAAAAACCAACCAACCAACCAACAACAAAAATCCCTTTGCAAGAAGGTCAAGTGGATAAACAAGTTAGGAATCAGGCAGGAGGTATTGTTCCTGAACGCCTACAAAAAAAAGAAGAAGAAGAAGAAATAGAAACGAAGCATAAATAATACAATATGCACATACAATAGCAGAGAAAACCTTCACCTCCAGAATTTAGACTCGCGGGCGGATGCAGAAAAGTGGAACATTTACGTCTCTCTAACGACGTCCTCTCCACAGGAGATGCTCAGGTGTCTTTGCAGGTCCCCGAAGTCACAGAAACAAGGCAACATCAACCACTTAATCTCATCAGTGAAAGCTACATATATATATATATATGCTATCAGCGTCCATATATATAAATATATGTCTATATTTATATATGTACATATATTTAAAGCATACATATAAAATACATTTTATATTTATAAATTAAAATATACTTATATATTTATATTTATAAATATAAAATATATTTAGACTTTAAATATATGCATTTATATTTATAAATATAAAATATATTTAGATTTTAAATAGATGCATTTATATTTATAAATATAAAATATATTTAGACTTTAAATATATATATTTATGTTTATAAATATAAAATATATATAGACTTTAAATATATGTATATATATATATTTATAGTTACAGTCCAGACTTAGCAGCAAATCCACACAATTTGAAAGAAACTCTCTGAAAATATAATTTAAGGCTGGATGAAATGATATGAAACCTGGAAGGATTTGTGTGCGTGTGTGCATGCGTGTGTGTGTGTGTGTGTGTGTGTGTGTGTGTTGGTCCTGGGTCTTGAACTCAGGGCCTGGGCTCTGTCCCTGAGCTTCTTTCACTCCAGGCTGGCGCTCTACCCCTTGAACCACAGCTCCACGTCTGGTTTTCTGGTGGTTCACTGGAGATCAGAGTCTCCTGGACTTTCCTGCCCGGGCTGGCTTTGAACCTGGGTCCTCCTGAGTGGCTGGGGTGACGGGCCTGTGTCACTGCAGCTTGGCTTGTTGCTTTATGCAACGAGCAGTGGCACATTTGCCAGCATGCGTGGTGGTTTTGGTGACTGTTATTCTGTAGAGAAGTCCCAGATACAACAAGAACAGAAACCCATCTCGACTCATCCCCTCTGAACTGATGTATTAAACAGACCTGAGGTCAAGACGGGACACTCACCTTTCACCCCCAGGCAGGAAAAGCTGGAAAAACGACATTTATAGGAGGTGCAGAATGAAGTAGTGGAGACTAAAAATGCATCACGCCGCAGAGAAGGAGGGCAGAGCGTCATCCGTTCCTCTTAAACAGAGGTGATTTGTTGTTGGCCTGGTACTTGACTAGAACACAGCAATCTGGAAACTGGAAACTGCAGAAAGCCCAGTGCTGGGAAACCACGCGTGGAACCCATCGTCTAAAAAGATCCAGGGCAGACCCGCCCGAGAGGCTCGTCTCCTCCACGGACCAGCAAAACGTGCAGCTCTGGTTCAAGAGGTAGAGCGCCAGTCTTGAACCTAATAGCTCAGGGGGGTCAGCGCCCAGGCCCTGAGTGCAACACCCAGGCCTGACCAGCTCTACCCCTATGAGCCACAGCTCCCCTTCTGGCTTTTTGCTGGTTCATTAGAGATCAGAGTCTCACAGATGTCCTTGCTGGCCTTGAACCTGGGTCCTCCCGTCTCAGCTTCCTGACTAGCTAGGGTTACAGAGCCGCGTGGCTCAGGAATATGTTTAAAATAGCAATGTTAGTCTGTATTCATTAGAAATGCTCCTCCTCCCCCTCCTCCTCCTCCTCCTCCTTCTTCATCTTCTCTTGTCACTGACGGATGAGCTGCCCGGGGCCGATGGCTTTGTGGTCGTCTATGACATTAGTGACGAGTCTTCCTTCGCTTTTGCTAAAGCCAGCAGCCATGGCAAGAGGTCATGGCACCCACCCACGAGCGTGCATTTACCAGAGCTTTCCGTGGACACAACTGAACAAGCCACCTTTCCATTCCACAGAGGTCCCGGGAACCCAAGCCATTTCAGGTGTTCTGCACATTTCCCCCTCCCTCCTTCCCTCCCTCCTTCCACCACCGTCCATGTCACCTGCTACATGAAAAACTACTCAATGCTTCTCCATGCTTCTTTCTCCTGCCTCACCCAACTATGGAGGGAGACATAATGATGGAGATGCCTTCAGCAATGGCTCAAACAAAACCAAGCTTATGCATCCGAGGTTCCGATTTTAGTTCCTCCCTCCCTCACTTATTTTCTTGATTGTCTTGTATCTATTGTCATATATACGCATACATTTGCACAGAAAACCACGAGTTTATTATGCACCCATAGATACCCTATATATGTGTGTAAATACATATATTTACATAGAAAAATAGCAGAGCCATAGGAAAAATACGTATTTGTTATAGATACATATATTGATGTAGAAAAGGCATAGACAGAAAAAATACGTATTTGTCATCTATACATACACATGCATAGAAAAATAGGCATAGACAAGATATAGGCACAGAAAAAAATACGTATTAGCTGTCTGTAGATATCCATATATCTGCTTAGAAAAATAATACAAGCATAGAACACTACATATTGCTATATAGCCATGTATAGAGACATAGAAAAATACATAGGCATAGAAAAATTATGTATTTGCTATGTCTTCAAATCCAGATGGAAAACAATTATAGACATAGAAATATGTATATACATTCGACCACTGGTTTTCTGGTGGCTCACTGGAGATCAGAGTCTCCTGGGCTTTCCTGCCCGGGCTGGCTTTGAACCCCGATCCTCAGATCTCAGCCTCCTGAGGAGCTGCCAGCCCTGGGTTCCCAGTTCTTCACTTGTCATTCCTCATGAATCTGCCACTAGGCCAGACAGTTCATGCAGACAACGTCCTCGAATCTCTGGGGATTCCGGGTGTGCGTTCCGTATCTAAAGATGCGGCACGTTAGACTCTGCTGGTTCTAATCACATCATGCTCTCCATCGCTTCAATCCAAAGTCTTAAAAATAATTGCATTTCCTTGTTCTTCCCTCCATTCTCACGACTGTGGATTTTTAAGCAAATGGGAATGAATGCGTGTCTCTCTCCACAGGTAAGATGGACATCAAACACTGCCGAACGTCTGTCTGTCTATCCATCCATCCATGTATCAATTTTATCTATCTATCTATCTATCTATCTATCTATCTATCTATCTATCTATCTATTTATCTATCTATCTATTCATCCCTCTATCCATCCATCCATCTCCCTATCCATCCATCCATCCATCCATCCATCATCTATCTATTCATCTTCCTATCCATCTATCATCTCCCTATTTATCCATCCATCCATTTATCCCTCTATCTATCTATCTATCCATTCATCCCTTTATATATCATCCATCTATCTATCTATCTATCTATCTATCTATCTATCTATCTATTTATCTATCTATCTATTCATCCCTCTATCCATCCATCCATCTCCCTATCCATCCATCCATCCATCCATCCATCATCTATCTATTCATCTTCCTATCCATCTATCATCTCCCTATTTATCCATCCATCCATTTATCCCTCTATCTATCTATCTATCCATTCATCCCTTTATATATCATCCATCTATCTATCTATCTATCTATCTATCTATCTATCTATCTATCTATCTATTTATCTATCTATCTATTCATCCCTCTATCCATCCATCCATCTCCCTATCCATCCATCCATCCATCCATCCATCATCTATCTATTCATCTTCCTATCCATCTATCATCTCCCTATTTATCCATCCATCCATTTATCCCTCTATCTATCTATCTATCCATTCATCCCTTTATATATCATCCATCCATCCATCCATCATCTATCTATCTACCTATCCATCTATCTATCTATCTATCTATCTATCTATCTATCTATCTATCTATGTATCTATCCATCCCTCTATCTATCCATCCATCCATCCATCTCCCTATCTCTCCATCCATCCATCCATCCATCATCTATCTATCCATCTACCTATCCATCTATCATCTACCTTTTTAACCATCCATCCACTTATCCCTCTATCTATCTATCTATCTATCTATCTATCTATCTATCTATCTATCCATTCATCCCTTTATATATCATCCATCCATCCATCCATCCATCATCTATCTACCTATCTATCTATCATCTACCTATTTATCCATCTATCAATTTTATCTATCTATCTATCTATCTATCTATCTATCTATCTATCTATCTATATCTATCTATCTATATCTATCTATCTATCTATCTATCTATCTATACATCCCTCTATCTATCCATCTATCTATCTATTTGTCTGTCTATCCATCCATCCATCCATCCATCCATCCATCAATCATCTATCCATCTATCATCTACCTATCTATTTATCTATCTGTCTATCCATCCCTCTTTCCATCCATCTATCATCTACCCATCCATCTATCTATCTATCTATCTATCCATCCATCCATCCATCATCTATCTATTCATCTTCCTATCCATCTGTCATCTACCTATTTATCCATCCATCCATTTATCCCTCTATCTATCTATCTATCTATCTATCTATCTATCTATCTATCTATCCATCCATCCATCTATCTATCCATCCATCTACCTCCCTCTCTCTTCGCTGAGTCCTGTTCCTTTGGTTCTAAACTGGTCGTCTCAAGTCTTTTGCCGAGGATTTGGTGAGTGTTTTGTGTGTCTGTGTCTGTGTCAGAGCCACGGAAGCAGTGGTGTTCCTGGTGGGTAACAAGCAAGACTCGTGCCACGTTCGAGAGGTGGGCTGGCACGAGGCTGGGAGGCTGGCCTGCACCTAAGGTGCCAGTTCTGCGAGCTGTGGCCGCAGGGCAGTGTGTGGAGGTTGAGAGGCTGAGCGGCTGCTCGCTGTCAGAGCCATCAGGCCCTGGCCACGTGAACCAAAGGGAAGAGGAGACCCAGTGGCTGCGGGCGCGTGGCCAGGCTGATCAGCCCCGTGTTCGGAAAGAGAAGGAAATCAGTCGACTCGAGCTCCCCCAGTGGATCTGTTCTACAGCAAGTTGCAAACACACACGTGTTCAAGAAGCTCACTCTGTGCACGCGCTTTTCTGTACAGGACCTGGGTCTTGAACTCAGGGCCTGGGAGCCGTCCTTGAATTTCTTTCCTTCCAGGCTGGCGCTCTACCACTTGAACCACAGCTCCACGTCTGGTTTTCTGCTGGTTCACTGGAGATCAGAGTCTCCTGGACTTTCCTGCCCGGGCTGGCTTTGAACCCCCATCCTCCTGAGTAGCTGGGGTGACGGGTATGAAGCATGGGTGCCTGGCAAGTTCGTCGTATTTTTTTTTTAAGGAATTCTTTGCAGTCCTTGATAATGAACCTCATATATGTATATGTATATATGATATATGATTTGCCTTTGTGATGGATTATATGGCATTTTTCCGCCTCACACCCACAAAGCCTTCCATTATTTACATAAGTGCATGTACTGTAAGTGACGGATGGATGTGTTTCCAGGGAATCTTGGGAAAGAAAACTCAGCTGGTGTAACTTTATTAAAGTCCTGTTTGCAAGCCTAAACTTTGCCTTTATTTCATGTCATTCTTGTGTGGGGGGGGAGAGGAAGAGAGAGGGTGCGGGGGTGTCCTTAAAATGGGTTTGATTTAATACAAGGCGTGCACTATTAATTAAACAGGTTGAATGATACCTGTATGTTTTATAGGTTTATAAATTGGCACTCGTAAAATATTTTACCTCTTAGCTCAGTGGGTATTGGCTCCGCTTCTTATGGAAAAGATCCATCCAGAGCGGACCGAATTGTATTAATCTGAGCCTAGTTTAATGACGCCTTCACATTTTTATGGAAGGATTTAATGTTTTCAATATCCACGGCTCCTTATTCGAGAGCGTGACTTATACGTTTCTCATTTGCCTTAAATTATAAAATCCTCCAGCTAATAAAGGGAAATTATTATAGTTTGCCAAAAAAAAAGAAGAAAGAAAGCAAAGTCTTTTAACAATCCATATAACTGTCTATTGTCGGCTTTTGCATAATAATTGTAATTTAGCTATTAGGAATTTTAAAGGTACTTATTGCACCATTCTAGGTGTGTGTGTGTGGGGGGGGAATTGGGCAAAGCCCAAATTATTTAAAGTATTTGAAATTCCCAGCGGGAAATAAAAGAAGAAAAGGCCCACTATAAAGTTGAAATATATGCTACAGTTGACGAGATATTATTTCATAAGGGGAAAAAATGAGAAGCAACATTTTGAGATGTAATACACTAACAAAAGAGATTATTTTCCCCTTTTTCCATTTGGATACAGAGGCAACCCGGGTTTATTTTTAATAATGAGAGTCTGAGTTATTCATGGGGAGAAATCCACAGACTATAAAAATCTCGACAGTAATGTACGATTGGATCATTATGAGACTCATACTGGAAAATCGAAGACACAAGAGAATTAAAATAAAGTGGAAAGGGAAAAAAAATAATTTAAATTTGCAGACCAGGATACCGGGCCTTGGGCTGTGAAGCTGTCACCGAGATTGGCCCCCACGTGAATTTTCAGCCCCTAGATGAAGGAGGTAAATCTTTATTTTTTTAAATGTGGACTTAGACTGGAGTTGTGAAACAGTACATTTGTTTTCTGTCTGAACTCAAGGCTTCTTGCTGGCTTGATGGACTTGCACAACTGTGCCTTGTCCACTTCAGCCATGTCTCCAGTCCGGTGTTTTGCCTTGATTATCTTAAAGACAGAATTTTTTCCACCCTCTGTCCCTCCATGCCTGTGTCCCCCAAAGACAGAGAAATGAACAAGACAAAATGAGAAGAGAGGCCGGGAGTGTGGCCTAGTGGTTAAAGTGCTTGCCTAGCATGCATGAAGTCCTGGGTTCGATTCCTCAGTACCACATACCTAGAAAAAGCCAGAAGTGGTGCTGTGGCTCAAGTGGTGGAGCTCCAGCCTTGAGAAAGTCCAAGGACAGTGCTCAGGCCCTGAGTTCAAGACCCAGGACTGACCAAAGCAAACCAAACCAAACCCAAGAAGCAAAATAACATAAAACCTCTTTGTTTCCATTTCCGATTCTTGAAGTTCGCTGTGATTACAGAAAAATAAAGCAGGGGCAAAGAAATAAGGAGGAAAAAAAATCACTTGATGGGATGGTGCACAGGGCTTATGGTGCCATCGTGACCCTCTCCTCAGGGTCTCCAAGGCTCGCCTCACCGTGGGCGAGTCTAGCGCTCGGAGTTATGTATCATGTCCCCGTGTTTGTTCTGATTTCTTTTCTAATTACCCAGTGCATTTACTCGTGTTGCTTTGTAAGCACGCATGTCCTTGTCACAACAAATAAGGAAAACTATGCAACTTATGTTTCTTTATGTAATTGCTTTCCCCAAGTCTTTCCAGGATGTTTGCAAGCACAATTTTATACACACATTTATACATAAATATGTACATATACATATAAATATGTACATATACATATGTACAAATATGTACATATGTATATGTACATATTTATATATAAAAGCATTTCTTGTATGAGCATTCGATTGACTACATTTCATCTACATGTATATTATATTAAAAATATATAGAGATATATTTATATTATATATACTTCATATATATTTATATGTAAACACATATTTATATTATATATATTTACATTGTATAGTTTAAAATGTGTGCATTGTATTACGTATTTATACGTACTATGTTTTAAATGTGTATATATTATGTTAGATATTCAAATATCTATTTGTATAAAATATATATATATTTTTTTCCTTTGCAGCGTGTAGTTAATAGGCCTCATGAAAATGTAGGTAGAATGCATACGCACTGGTACAAATTCCAACCTCTAAATGCCTTTCATGTCAGCCTGACCGATACCATCAGACAACTGAAAGGCCTGGTCCATTTATAAAGATAACATCCCAACCCGCTCTGATGTGGCGGACTTATGAATCAATTATCGGAACTCTAGTCGGTGATGTATCTATTCTGGATTTTAGAGTCATATATGTGAAGCTGAACTCCACACAGATAAACCATTCAACAGCCTATCATGATTCTTATCTGTGGTGTTTGTATCGCTCGCGTGTGGGAGGAAAAGCAAAACCCCACCGATGTTTACCGAGAAGACTTTACGAAGAAAAGAAAGAATATGTAACACATTCTCTCTCTCTCTCTCTCTCTCTCTCTCTCTCTCTCTCTCTCTCTCTCACACACACACACACACACACTTGTCAAGTGGCTTATTTTCTAAAAGAAATGGTGCACTCAAATAAAAGAATGGTAAATAATAATACCAAGAGCCCACCCATGCTTGGTGACAAAACTAATACGTGAAAATGAATGATCTGAAAACTCCATGTCTAAGCTTCTGCCTGTCATCATCACAGCCCCTCAGGAGGCTGAGATCTGAGGGTCACAGGTTCAAAGCCAACCCCGGGCAGGAAAGTCCATGAGACTCTGATCTCCAGTGAACCACCAGAAAACCAGACGTGGAGCTGTGGTTCAAGGGGTAGAGCGCCAGCCTGGAGGGAAAAAAGCTGACAGAGATTGCCCAGGGGAAGTTCAAATACCAGGACTAGAATATATAATGCTATATATATATATATTATATTGTATTAGATATGATCTATATAATCAGTAATCACAAATCCATGATAAGTTTCCAGTTAAATTTGATTATCCTGTATTCCAACGGGAAGAAGCACACATTTAAAAGCTTTCTTTTTTTTTTTAAACGTATTTTTAAACATTTTTTTTAAAAGGCAAAAACACAAGCCATATGGTTCTCATGCAGAACCCGTGATCTGTAAGATTAAAATTAATGTCAGATCGCTGTCAGTTCTCTTATAAAGCACCCTAGGTCATTTGTTGAAAAAATAAAAATGCCAAAAAAAAAGAAATAAAAAAAAAAAGAAAAGAAACCTTCCCCTCTTCTCTGATCCCATTAAAATGTGACAAACGAGTCAAGTTTTGAGATAGGAGCTGTTTACAGATTTTGAAGAACCCCAGAAACGAGCTGTTTCCCACTATTTTTTTTTTTAAGGCTTAACGAGGCGATAGCACATTTCAAATATTTCTAATTAAACTGACAGAGTGGGTGAAGATAACATCTCTGTATTTTTTTTTCCTTGTGGTAATAAAAATCTATTGATGTCCTGCCCTAAATGTTTCTTATCTGCAGTAGACAACAAAGATAAGCTAAGTTTAAAAGGAAGAAAATGGTGAGCGTGTGATGGGGTGGGGGGGAGAATGTCACTGTCAAATAGCCAGTCCTGAAATGGCAGTATTAATTATTCTCCTAGACGTGCTTTCCAAGAAATCCTCACCTAATAAATACAAGCTTCACTAATCAAGAGTATTAAGAAGGTGTTTGAATACGTGTATGATACGTGCCACAAAAGGGTCTCAGAAGCGTCTTTTGGTAAGAAATTAAGAAGAATTTGACGTTTCCTGTCATTGTTGTCAGTGGTGGGGTTTGAACTCAGGGCCGGGGTGCTGTCCCTGAGCCTCTTCTTGCTATATTATTATTATTATCATTATTATTACTATTATTGCCACTACTGGGCCTTGAATTCAGAGCCTGGGCCCTGTCCCAGAGCCTCTTGTTGCTCTATGATTATTTTTAATTATTTTAATTATAATTTTTAATTATTATTATTGCTATTCCTGGGTCTTGAACTCAGGGCCTGGACGCCGTCCCTGAGCTTCTTTCCCTCCAGGCTGGCGCTCCACCACTTGAACCACAGCTCCACGTCTGGTTTTCTGGTGGTTCACTGGAGATCAGAGTCTCCTGGCCTTTCCTGCCTTCTCTCCTGTCTTGTCCCCAGCCAGGTCTCTGTCATCTTGTCCCCAGCCAGGTCTCTGTCTGCTGCCTTGTCTCCAGACAGGTCTCTGTCTGCCATCTTGTCCCCAGCCAGGTCTCTGTCTGTCGTCTGGTCCCCAGCCAGGTCTCTGTCATCTTGTCCCCAGCCAGGTCTCTCCTGTCTTGTCCCCAGCCAGGCCTCTGTCTGCTCTCTTGTCCCCAGCCAGATCTCTCCTGTCTTGTCCCCAGCCCGGTCTCTGTCTGTCGTCTTGTCCCCAGCCAGGTCTCTGTCATCTTGTCCCCAGCCAGGTCTCTGTCTGCCGTCTTGTCCCCAGCCAGGTCTCTGTCATCTTGTCCCAGCCAGGTCTCTGTCTGTCGTCTTGTCCCCAGCCAGGTCTCTGTCATCTTGTTCCCAAACAGGTCTCTGTCTGTCGTCTTGTCCCCAGCCAGGTCTCTCCTGTCTTGTCCCCAGCCAGGTCTCTGTCATCTTGTCCCCAGCCAGGTCTCTGTCATCTTGTCCCCAGCCAGGTCTCTGTCTGCTGTCTTGTCCCCAGCCAGGTCTCTCCTGTCTTGTCCCCAGCCAGGTCTCTGTCTGTCATCTTGTCCCCAGCCAGGTCTCTGTCATCTTGTCCCCAGCCAGGTCTCTGTCATCTTGTCCCCAGCCAGGTCTCTCCTGTCTTGTCCCCAGCCAGGTCTCTGTCGTCTTGTCCCCAGCCAGGTCTCTGTCTGCTGTCTTGTCCCCAGACAGGTCTCTGTCTGCCGTCTTGTCCCCAGCCAGGTCTCTGTCATCTTGTCCCCAGCCAGGTCTCTGTCTGTCGTCTTGTCCCAGCCAGGTCTCTCCTGTCTTGTCCCCAGCCAGGTCTCTCTCATCTTGTCCCCAGCCAGGTCTCTGTCTGTCGTCTGGTCCCCAGCCAGGTCTCTCTCATCTTGTCCCCAGCCAGGTCTCTCTCATCTTGTCCCCAGCCAGGTCTCTGTCATCTTGTCCCCAGCCAGGTCTCTGTCTGTCGTCTGGTCCCCAGCCAGGTCTCTGTCATCTTGTTCCCAAACAGGTCTCTGTCTGTCGTCTTGTCCCCAGCCAGGTCTCTCCTGTCTTGTCCCCAGCCAGGTCTCTGTCATCTTGTTCCCAGCCAGGTCTCTGTCTGCTGTCTTGTCCCCAGCCAGGTCTCTCCTGTCTTGTCCCCAGCCAGGTCTCTGTCTGTCATCTTGTCCCCAGCCAGGTCTCTGTCTGCTGTCTTGTCCCCAGCCAGGTCTCTGTCTGCCGTCTTGTCCCCAGCCAGGTCTCTGTCATCTTGTCCCCAGCCAGGTCTCTGTCATCTTGTCCCCAGCCAGGTCTCTGTCATCTTGTCCCCAGCCAGGTCTCTGTCTGTCGTCTTGTCCCCACCCAGGCCTCTGTCTGCTGTCTTGTCCCCAGCCAGGTCTCTGTCTGTTGTCGTGTCCCCAGCCAGGTCTCTCTCTCTCATCTTGTCCCCAGCCAGGTCTCTGTCATCTTGTCCCCAGCCAGGTCTCTGTCATCTTGTCCCCAGCCAGGTCTCTGTCTGTCGTCTTGTCCCCACCCAGGCCTCTGTCTGATGTCTTGTCCCCAGCCAGGTCTCTCTCTGTCGTCTTGTCCCCAGCCAGGTCTCTGTCTGTCGTCTTGTCCCCAGCCAGGTCTCTGTCATCTTGTCCCAGCCAGGTCTCTGTCTGCTGTCTTGTCCCCAGCCAGGTCTCTGTCTGTCGTCTTGTCCCCAGCCAGGTCTCTGTCTGTCATCTTGTCCCCAGCCAGGTCTCTGTCTGTCATCTTGTCCCCAGCCAGGTCTCTGTCATCTTGTCCCCAGCCTGGTCTCTGTCTGTCGTCTTGTCCCCAGCCAGGTCTCTCCTGTCTTGTCCCCAGCCAGGTCTCTGTTATCTTGTCCCCAGCCAGGTCTCTGTCTGTCGTCTTGTCCCCAGCCAAGTCTCTGTCTGCTGTCTTGTCCCCAGCGGAGGTCAGCAGGGCTCATCGTGGTCAGTGTGGTCAGTGAGGTCAGTGGGGTCAGCGGGGGTCATCGGGGTCAGCAGGGGTCAGCGAGGGTCAGCAACCAGGCTCAAGGCACAGGAGGGGGAGGAAGAGGAGGAGGAAGAGTGGAAGAGCCCGGGGAGGCAGGGAGGGGTGGCCTTGATGAAGAGGAAAGGTCGTCAGGAGCTGCTGTGTGGAATGGTAACCACTTCAAGAGAATAATAATAATAATAATAATAATAATAATAAATACCTTCAGGAATGAAAGGAAAGAGCAGCATTCTACATCCCGTCTTCCTCTGCTCCACTACACGACCTTGCTGCATCTTATCTTATCTATCTTACCTAGTATATATAAAATGGGGGTTGGCTGGAGCTCGTGGGGTCATCCCTCAGCTGTGATTGAGCTCATGCAGACGCTGAGGGCACAGGCACTGCAGAGTCTGGCTTGGCTCTGCTCCCCTGCCTTGCCGTGGACTGTATGCACTGCAGCGATAAAAGAAAAACACGAATAAAGGAAAAAGACAAGAAAGCCGAAAAAACAAAACAAAGAGAGACCCCTGATAATCCAGGGTCCTGTACATTCAGTTTCCTGTCCTCTCCAGGTCAGTGCAGGGGACTCTGGAAAGACAGACGGTGGCTTCCTATCTCAGCGCTTCTGACGAGTTCAGTCACAGTAAAGCCTTGATTCAACGCCTTTCTGCACGAAATGACTTAGCACCAGTCCTGGTCATTTGCAAATGGACCTTGTACACACATATATAATATACATATATCATATATCATATAACTGCATATATATAATATACAGTTTCATGTGAGAGACCAAGAGTAGCTAGAAATTCTTTGGTTCTTGATAATCTCCTTGGAATATATATATATATATATATATATTTTATACAGTTTTATGTGGAAACCTACTTTCAGTGTCTAATTGTTCCCACTTTATTTGGAATACAGAAAGGAAAAGGTCCATTTACCCAACTGGCCTTAGGTTTGTTGTTTTGTTTCTCTTTTTGGAAGCAAAGAATTATGATGTATAATAATTTATTTTAATCATTCCCTTAAAAGGCTCAAACTGCTACTTGTGACTTGAGGGAATAACATAGATGCATTTCCTAATGTGAAATAAAATAATACATTATTAAATAATTAATTATTAGATAGTTAATTAATTAAATGTGAAATGAAATCAGAGAACAGGATTGCATTTGTGTCTCTTCCTAACCAAATCAAACCAATCCCATTCTTCTGGAATGGAAAAGCTGGATATAGTTGACAGGGTCTTTCTCCCTATCAGTAATGTAATTTTTTTTACCTCATTTTACCTTGTTTGACAGTGTGTGGCACGCCGAGGAGACTGGAGTCCTGATTTTTCTCTCTACATTGAAGTATTTCTCCGAATTGTAGTTCTCCCATTCCTCAGACTTTAATGATTAGTTTTAGGATAGGGACACTTGGAATTTTCCACCTATTTGACTATATAAAAGATATTGCTACAAAAGAAGGGAAACACAACTTATACACACAATTCTTAGTGCAAGAGAACGTGATGAGTGTTCTAATTCCATGTTTACCTCCAAGTTAACGTCAACACAAATGAACTTCACTACTTCACTTGACCTGAGAAAAAGAGGGGAAAAAAGCATCCATCAACCAAATCCCCCCAAACAGAAACACAGCCATAGACAATTTATAATTATTTCCTGATGGAAACACTGGTCTTAATTTGAAAAGTTATTTAAGACAGACCACATTTCACTTTTACGGACTGGATTTCACTCCTTTAATCTAGATAGTAGAGTGAATGAATGGATGAATGGATGGATGATTGGATGGATGGATGGATGGATGGATCGATGGATCGATGGATGGATGGATGGATGGATGGATAGTTGTGGATGGATTAATGGATGAATGACGGATGGATAGATCGATGGATGGATGGATGGATGGATGGTTGTGGATGGATTAATGGATGGTTGGATGGATGGCTAGATGGATGTCTATGGATGGATGGATGGATGGATGGGTGGATGGATGGATGGATGGATGGATGGATGGGGATACTTTTGGTGTTGATTTTTATGCTCCGCAAATGATACTGGTCACTAGTTTGTAATTCGAAATGGCAGCTGACTGTGGTGTTTCATTCTAGGTAGGTGGCAGAGGGAGAATTCAGGGGCATTTGCATGTTGGATTTCGGTAAATAAATGGTAAAGCTCATTGATAACAGAAGCCATTATAATTCGAAGAAGATTATATTCTCCACTTGGAGAGATAAAGGATAATGAGAGGTAGTTTGTTATTACTTTATCAAATACCTTCCTCTCGAGCTGATAAAACTCTCTCTCGAGACAGGAACGGTGGCTATTCCTCGTGATTTCCAAAATCATTAATATCAGCATTTAAATGAGTTTGTGATGTATTTAACGCAAGCCGTCAGAGCCAGAGGTGAAATAAGAACCTGCCGCTTTCATAAAACCCGGAGAACTAAGTTATGGTAGACAATAAACCCAATTCTATTCAGGCTGGGCAGATGCAATGTGAAGATAATTTCCCATTAAAACCAAACCATGAGCCTTAAAGACATATTAATTAGGTTACTTACAAAAAAAAAAGCAAACTCGCACAGCAATTTTATTTGCTTTCCCCCTCCTTGGGTGTGAAAATGGACTATAGGTCTCTTTACAGATTACATTCGCATTTATTCATTTCTCCCTCTATTTTTTCTTCTCCTCTCAGTCCATTTCATATACTCTTTCTTGTCCTGAAACAGGCAAGTGTCTATATTTTTTTTCCTATTTGTATTTCTATTCTATTTATTTTCATTCATTTCTATTATTTATTCTGATTTTTTTTGTAGAGTGAAGTAATGCCAGTGGAATTTTGTTCTTGTTTTTTTTTGTAGTTTGAACAGAATTTCCTAGAGATTCGAGGTGAATGGGTTTCTCACACAAGAACAGATTAAACAGCATTAGACCAAAGTTTCCTTCAACTTATTCTACCAGCTATTTAGAGGACTATTATAATAATAATAATACAGATATTAACTGTTTTTTTTACAATAATTGTTTTTGAGAGAGAGTCTCACTTAGTAGACTGGAGCTGTGGCTCAAGTGGTAGAGCGCCAGCCTTGAGAAAGCTCAAGAACAGTGCTCAGGCCATGAGTTCAAGACCCAGGACTAGCAAAAAAAATTAAATTAAAAAGGGTAGTGAGTATATTTCTTGTCAAACAGTGCTTCCCCCCTCCCTCATTTTCTCCCACTTATCCCCCCACTCCATCCTCCTTTCCCCCAAGTTGTAGATTTCATCTCCATCTTGCTTTCTTGCGTGTATGGCTGCTGTGCTGACCAAACCAGCATTAGGGAAATAACCATCCAAGGTGTGGATTTATGTTTCCGAGGGGAAAACGGTTCAGTTGTTATTTCCCAGCATCTCTTGCTTTCCACCCAGGTTACTCAGAGAAGAAAATCAAACTTTATAACCGGACAGGATGGAGGGTGAAAGAACCCAACACAGGAAAAGATGTCACCAGCAAAAGTACTTTGGTTGGAGTTTTTCAGTCGGAAGTAATTTCTGGGGCATCAAGGGACTGTGACACAAGCAGGGTACACTTCAAATGGTGCAGTCCTGTTGCTTTCCTTCCTGTGCATGGGTTGTAGGGTTTTTCTCCAAGTGCAGGCACACGAGGCTGAGGCAGAAATGGACTGGCACGTATAATGTAATATATTATTAGGACAATTCTCTCCAGGCTTGTCTGAATTACAAACAGTGAACGGCATCAATTTTCTTATAACTACATCTTCAGATGTCTGTGTCCGAGATGTCCAACTATTTGTGGGTTTTAAACCAAATCGGTCCAGTTTTCGTTGATTGTATTTTCTGATTCTGCTGTCTGCTGTGTGAGGAAACCAGAATATAGCGCATGCATGCTGAGTGGGGGGGTCATAAATCTCATTTCCACCTTCCCTTTGTCAACACTGACAGTAACCTTGAGGAAATCTCTTCATCTCTTTGTGGCCTCATCATTCTGTGGTACAACTTGGATCATGATACTTATCTCCCTGGATATGAAGGAGATGAGAATGTTTGTAAAGCTTCCGAGATCGTTAGATAAAGTAAACTAGCACAGAATCACTAATATGAAAAAAAAATAATCCTTTCCTGCCAGTTTTCCCCTCTCCTCATCACTTCAAGATACTTAAGAACAAACGCCTCATCAACGTCGCTTTAAATTAGTCATATGGAAATGGAATGAGAAAGATGGAGAGGATCCGGGTGTAAGAAATACCAATGACTCCATTAAAATAATGAACTTATTTTTTTCTTCCTAGAAATATAGGTTTTGCTTCGGCTGAAATGTAGAGTCTCAGAGGCAAAAACCCAGAGAGAACAAAACTCCGCTTGTACTCTCTGAATCTTACCCAGCATCAATTCAGTTGACTCAAGTTGTGTGTCGTCACAGTGCCATGGAGGGAGGTACAACTGCATTGAGGTGAAGATATTGGGTTCAATGTGGTGGCTGGTTTATGAGCTGTATTTCTAGCGCTAGGAAAGCTGAGTTAGAAGGACCCCGAGTTCAAGGCCAGCCCTGGGGTTTATTGGGGGTGGGGTGGGGAATCAGGAACAACTTTAAACTGTTTTGGAATTTGAAGTCATATTTTCTACAAAATTAACAAGTGCTCAGCACTGGAAGAGAATCCTGAAGCCGAATGTAAAGTATTCACCCTTGGTGATTTTTAAAAAAATAAAATAACATCGGGAGAGGAACACAGCTTTACGTGTTTGTGTATTTTTTCCCCTTAATATCTGAAATCCACCATGTAAGCTCTCATTTTAAGAATCCAAATGAAATGCATAGATAAACTACTAAGGGAACAGAGGGGAAAATAATAATAAAATAAGATCAGAAATCAGCGAGGTAGGAACATTTCAGTAGAGCAATGTCAGCAATGACGTTATTTTAGGAGTTCTAGAAAAGTGTGGGAAGTTTCAGTGATGTTTACAGGTCTGGAAGAGAAGAAACCACATTTTTATTCACTCACAGTTATCTCTATGGGAAAAAAGAAATCCAAGAACTCTAAGTCGTCTGGCTAACTTGAGCAAATACTGCTGATTTTGACAAAAACAAAAACGGTTCTTATGGTCAGAGTTTGAAATTGGCTGTTAAGGGGTCAAATCTTCTGATAAATACAGATATAAGTTCAATATAGTTCCAGTGAAAAAGTCAGGCTGATGTGCACTGGAAAACAATGATGATAAAATGTCTGTGGTTTTTGGATGAAGAACAAAGCTAGAAGCCCGACGTACTGGTTTTCAGACTTACTGTACACTTAAATAATCAACATAGTACAGCGTCAGTGAAGGAACACACAGCTTTCTATAGAAAAATAACACGCAAGGCTATTCAGGATACATTTTCAACACATGGTGCTGATAAATATTGGACATTCTGTATCAAAAACTGACACCATCCATGTACTTGAAAACAAGGAATCTTGGAGAAATCAAAGATCTAAGCATATATTTAGAAATGCATAAGCCACTACAAGCCAGCAGGGGTGGTTAAAAAAAAATCTATGTGGCCTTAGCTTAGGGGAGAGATTTTTAGATAACACATCAGAAGCATAATCCATGAAAGAAATTGAGAGAGAAAGAGAGAGAGGGAAGAGAAAAAAAAAACAGATGGAGTTTAACTTAAATATCATGCTCAGAAAAAGACAGAGCTAAACGGAAAAGGTCAGCCATAAGCAAGAAGAAGATAACCCTAGAGGGGGGAGAAATTGAGTTAAAAATAAAAAAAAAACCCCATCAAGACGTAGAACATACTCCAGTGTATGGAAATCGTCACGCGGATCCCTCGCACGGATACAGCTGATGGAGGTGATTTGAAATGTCGGTGCTTAGAAGTCTGCTTGCACACGCGATCATGCTGGAAGCATATCATTAATCACGCCTCGTGTGGAACACAACACACGGGCGCTGCTAAATGTTGGCTAGCAGAAGACTCTTGGCCCTTGAAAAGGCACACGCTGTTAGGTCATGTCCAAACCAAGTGGGCATGTTAAATCTAGGGATAGGAATAACCATCAGTTCATACACTAAAAATGAAGATTATTCAAGGGCAGGGTGGGAGATGTACTGGATTCCTCAGTGGCTTTGGTGAGTGGCTAGCCTTTTGTTTAACTCCTTCAAGATAATCAACGTTTATTCTCTTTTTCTTTTTTTAAAAAGAATTGGCAACTGGGGTGATGGATTGAGTGAGAGGCCATGTTTTCTGGTGGTGAAACGAGGTGAGTTTTCTCGGTGATGTACATGTATGGTACAGCCTTGTAAACCTTCTGTGATAATGAAGACGGGGGAAGAAAGGAAAAATGAAATCCTATCAAAATACCTGAGGAGGATTCCTTCCAAATGTCACCCCAACAAGAGAAAGGACTAATATATTTTATATCATATATATATATATAGTTTTTTTGTCAGTTGTGGGTCTTGAACTCAGGGCCTGGGCCCGGTCCCTGAGCTCTTCAGCTCAAAGCTAGTGTTCTATCACATTCAGCCACAGCTCCACTTTTCCAGTTTTCTGGTGGTTCATTGGAGATAAGAGTCTCACAGACTTTAGTGCCCAAGCTGGCTTTGAACTGCAGTCCTCAGAGCTCAGTCTCCTGAGTAGCTGGGATTACAGGTGTAAGACACTGGCACCCGGCTTACATATTTTATACAGAAATATATTCTATAGAATACAGAATATAGAACGTATAGTAGAATATATATTATGTATATAATATATTGCGTATGTATATGCAATATGTTGTATATTATATAATCATCTACATACAATATGTATTTTGTACATGTGATATATACATTACATTTATATTAATTACATGCATGAGATATATATGTTATAAATATATAGTCACGTGCAAGATGCAAATTTGGCCATACAGGAAAACCACACTTTGTCTTTTTTTTTTTAAGAATGTAACGCAACTGATCGTTTGACTCATGAATCTAATCTAATAACATCCTCAATGATGTAACCATGAAATAAACATCCCGCCAGAAACCCGGGCCATCAGAGAGCAGAAGACATCTGAACTGAAATAAGACTTGGAAATCCAAGCTTGTTTCACTTGATTAAAATGGGAAAATCATTGAGTTATCTGCACGCCTCTTCTCTCCCCCCCGCCCCGTCCCTTGCTTGACATTTACAAGAGCAAATTTTATTTCCCTCACTCCCTTCCCTTCAAATAAACGGTGATGGTAGGAAACAAAGGTGCTTGTTTGAAGATCTGATTTAGAGGTGAGTGGTTTATTGCTTCCCCGTCTCCAGGAAAATGAAATTGGTGTGGTGGACAAGTGGTTGTGTTTGAAGAAAGGGGGGATCGAGGTCCTGAGGCGAGATGGTGGGAGACCCCCGAGGCTGGAACTGAGAGTGGTGGGGAAGGAATTCAGGCCCAGCCTGAATATCAGGACTTATCTCCTCTCAGAGCCTCCACCCAGCGGGGAAACCTGGAAGACGGCCACTACCAGAAAACAAAAATCATTTCAGCACATTCAAAAACTTGTATTGAGCTTCCAAAGTCAGACAGGCAGAGCCGGCCTCCAAGTCTCCACTGAAAGCAGAGTTTAGCGGTGGCTCCTGCCTGCATCCCCAGCTGTGCAGGAGGCTGAGATCTGAGGACCGCAGTTCAAAGCCAGCCCTGGGGGGGTGGGTGGGGGCAGGAAAGTCTGTGAGATTCCAGTTAATCACCCCAAACCTGTGTTGTGGCTCAAACAGTAGGACTCTCACCTCCAAGTGCAGAAGTAAGGACAACACCCAGGCTCTGAGTTCAAGTCCCACACCCGCAGCATTTAAATACACAGGTGTTTTACATGGGACATAACCACGTGAAAAATACAAAACCGAATTCCTTCTAATCTCAAGGGAGGGGAGAGGGCTGGGAAAACCCTTCTGTCAAATTCTGCTAATATTTGGCAAATAAGACAGGGGCCCTGAATGGCTGAAAAAGGGTCAAAAAAATGCAGTGGCTTCCAGTTGTCCCTCAGGCCTTGTGGCCTTAAGAGCTGACAATTTTATTTGAATAAATACTGGCTTCATCTAGAAGAAACACCATTTATTTATTTATTTATTTGTTTATTTATTTATTTTTTTATGTGGGGTTTTTTTTTTTTTGCTTGGACAATGCAAAAGCCATATTTCACTTGCTCTCCCTCTCAGGGCCTTGATATTTATCATCAAGTTTAATACGCTTGAAATTCCTCAAAGCATCTGAATTTAGATGATCTAAAAATGAAAAGGCACTCTACAGCTCTCCAGTTCCGTGGTGGCTGGGAACAGATGTGCAGCGATATAAATTAATTAACTCTACATTTTATTACACTGATTAGAGCATCTTAAATCCTGGCAACAGATAACGGCATTTTTTTTAAAAAAAGTATTCCTTAATTTTAGCTTATTGTAAAATGGCTGTGTGTATCTGGATCTCACTTTCCCCAATCATAGAGTTTTAAGGATTTTTCCCCCTAAGACTATTCTTTTTCATTTAAATAAATAGCAGCATCAAGCGGTAATTTTTAAATTCCCAAGTTTCTTCTTTATATTTTATTTCTCTCTCTCTCTCTTTTTTTTTAATGTGTTGGTCATGGTTGAACTCGGGGCCTGGGTGATGACCCTAAACCTCTTTCTGCTCACGGATGGCGCTCTACCCCTTGAACCACAGCTCCACGTCGGGTTTTCTGGTGGTTCACTGGAGATCAGAGTCTCCTGGACTTTCCTGCCCAGGCTGGCTTTGAACCTGTGATCCTCAGCTCTCAGCCTCCTGAGGAGCTGGGATGCTAGGCGTTCACCAGACAAATGCATTCTTCATAACTCAGCAGACATTTCAGCTTTCTTGACCATCTGCAAACCCCTATTGCAGACAGGTTAAGTTTTCTGAACTTTCCACTTGGGCTGCAGAGGGAAAAGCCCCAGAGCTGTGACGCCATGGAGGAAATCAGAAATCAGCTTTCCCCCACTCTGCCTCCCGTGGGACCCCCTGTCCACCCAAGGTTCCAGGAACGTACGTGGGATACATGGAGTTAGACAAGGTAGGTCTGTGTGCAGAAAAATAAACCTTAGGGAGAGGAAAAGGAGGCCCTCCTTCTGAATGTGCTGAGAAGAGAAACAAAGGACGATGAAAGGCAGGCAGGCAGGCAGGAAGGAAACAAGCATAACATAATAAAAGAGATTTCTTGGTTATTAATAAAAGTTGGAGGTCTGAATGAGATCTTCAAAACAGATTTCTCTTCCCTTCATCTTCCTCCCTCTTCTCTCCCTCCTCCTCCTCCTCCTCTTCCTCCTCCTTTTCCCTTCCTCCGTTCCCAGGAATAAACATACATTATTATTTCATTTGTAGCAAGATTTGAGGCTGGGTTATTGTGGATCATATAAATGACTACGTGGAGAAATAAATTCACATCGCGTTCTGAAATCACTCCTAATGAGGCATGCTTGAAAACGAAAAAGATACATAAAGCCCAAGGAAAAGTTAGACAAAACCTGAACAGAACAGGAATTAAACTCCACGCTAAAGAATAAAGTCGTGGTTTTTCCTTTAAAAAAAATGTGGTAACCTTATTCCCAAAAGAAATGTCCTCTTTTTCCAACTTAAGTAATTGCAACCCCTCTGTACAAAAATATTACAAAAATATTTTTTAAAATATAGTGGCTGTGGCTTTTGTTGGTTTTGTTTTGTTTAGGCCACTTATTCCTAGATAATCACTTCCATTTTCACTAATTACCATTAATTATCTGCACGAGGTACTCCGATTGCCCATGTATCTTTGATAGCTCTCCCTGATTATTCTATTGAAGTATGTAATATAGTATCATTTTTTCCCCCAAAGCCATTCGTTCTTTGTTTGCTAGTTTTGATGTTTTGTCTATGAAGGCCAAAGAGCTACTGTGAATTCGGTACATTTTGTAACTCGCGGGAGGCAAATGCTAATTGGATCTATTGGAAGCACCTCTTCTTCAGTTTGTCTTCTTTCATGCTTGTGAACACGTGCAGAGGAAAATTCGCTGCTTTGAAATCTTTTTTTTTTCCAACTAGAACAAAGAAGAGTTAAGGATCAAAGTTTGGTAAAAAAAATTTTTCTCGTAAAGAAAATAGGAAGTTTTCAGGGCGGAATCCAGAAAGCGCATTTTCAGTATTAATAATAATAATAATAATAATCTTATTTGAAGAAAGTGGTATGAAAATGTGGCCATTTATTTAAGAACAAGAACTCTGATTCCTCAGGTCAAGCCATCCATGTGTAGAAAGCGACTCAGTATCATTTCTTTAAAAGTATCTTTAACAGATGCTAAGGGACCATCATTCTCATGGTATTTCCTTTGTGTTCGTGATCACAATGTAAGAGCCTCACAAACAAAGCGGTCATCTCTCAGAAATAACCAAAAACCAATCAAAGGCCAATCAATGTAACTTACCCCTGAGCCTCTGCAGGAGAATGTGGAGTTTTCTAATTTATTTTCCCTATGAGCTCCATACTTACCTTGGCCTCCCCCACTCCTTCCCGACCACCTCCCCCCCAAAGAAAATACATCAACTATTTAATTCTGATTTTTAAAGAGCAAAATAATTGACTATATTACAAGAGCCTCGTTCACCACGGCAAGCGTCTGATTCTGTCATCTCAAGTGCTTTTTAAAAATCACTCCCAGCTGAGGGCGACAAGCAACGAAGCAGGTACTTTCTCTAGGACACCTTCTCCAGTGAGAGTCCTCAACCCATCTCCAGCCTTCGTAATAATCAAGTGCTCACTCAAGTCAACTCCAAGGCCAGCGGAGAGCACAGCTCTGTCTGAGTTTGATGCCAATCACACCTCTTCATGGAAGCCCTGAAGCTTCCTCTAAAAGCGATTGCACTGATCACGCCCCCCGCCCCCCATTTGAAAGCCACCTGGGGTGCAGAAAACACCCATAAGGTGACAAGTCCACCAGGAAGGGGACTTTATTTTGCCTTGTGCATTTTGGGAAGTTTGGAAAAGGGTGACAGACAGGTGGTGTGTCCTAGGTAATGGCAGGGGTTCTACAGAAGACATTCTTGGTACCTGCTGACAGCAGACGGGCACACCTATGGAAGTGACAAAGCTACATGACTTGGTGGCTTTTCCAAGGGAGGCTGAGACCGGAGGAGAGCCGTGGAACGCCAGGGGAGGCAGAAAAGCCTGTGACATTCTGATTTCCAATGAGCCACCATGAAGTCTGGACGTGGCGCTGTGGCTAAAAGTGGTAGGTCGCCAACCTTGTGCAGACACAAACAAAACAAAAAAATAAAAAAAAATAATCAAAACCTCGGGGACAGTGTCCAGGCTGTGAGTTCACACTGTCACACACACACACACACACACACACACACACACACACACACACAGAAAGAAAGATGCAAAGTGGGGATCTTAAAAGCACAAATAGTATTAAATTTGATTTTTTTCTTGGTGAGAAAGTTCCCAATATGATTCACACCCAGTTTGATCGAGATGCTTCAATGGCCCCTGAGTTCCCAATAATTAATACATCCTTCATTAATTGTCTTTATCAGGCAATGCTAGGCAAGCACTCTACCACCAGGCCATGCAGCCCTGGCTTAGATTTTCATACATTACCAAAGTACCAAGAATCTCATGTACGCTGGTTAAAAAGGATATTAGCATTTATACTCACCATCGAGTTCAAACCCCGGGATTGGTGTATACACACACCACCACCACCACCAACACCACCACCACCAACAACAAAACAATCTAAAAACACAACCTAAGACTGCAAAGAAACAAAAACAGAAACAACAATTCCGTCAAATTCCATGGCTGTCTCAGTTTTCCTGGGCAAGTTTCTGATCTGTCTTTTCTAAGTAGTTAGACAGGCTTTTTTTTTCCCCAAAGCATTTGAGGGAAGAGCTCTGGGGAAAATCCAGAAAGTCATAGACAGACCTGGCTTGCCTGGGTAGGGTACAGGTGTAACTCTGGGCAGCTGCTCTCATTTTTTTTTTTACAGCAGGGAGATTTATGCTTTTATTATTATTTTTTTTAATTTTTCTAAAGATAAATTCTTATTCATAAGGCAGATCTTTATGCATTCGTTTGGGCACGCTGTGTGCTGTCTCCGTCATCGAGAAACATTGTGTTTGCTTGCGGTCTTTATCCTATTATTTTCTTTGGAGGCATGTGCGTATGTTGAGGAGATAACGCTCTCCTTTACCCCCGACTCCATCTCCATGTCTCGTATTGTATTTAATAAACAACAACAACAACAAAAGCACAGCTCATTTAGGAGATTACGTAATCATTCAACATATTCATATATATAATCATTCAATATATCTGTGTATACATGTCTTTTGTCAGTCCTGGGTCTTGAACTCAGGGCCTGGGCGCTGTCCCTGAGCTTCTTTCCCTCCAGGCTGGCGCTCTACCCCTTGAACCACAGCTCCACGTCTGGTTTTCTGGTGGTTTCACTGGACATCAGAGTCTCCTGGACTTTCCTGCCCGGGCTGGCTTTGAACCCGTGATCTTCAGATCTCAGTCTCCTGAGGAGCTGGGGTGACAGGCATGAGTCCCTGGGTCCCCAAAATACTTTTGAGCTGATCGGCTGTGTGTAAGGGAATTCTACTTATTTTTATTATTAAGAAAACCCCATACTTCTTGCATAATTTAAAGATAAACAAGTCACACTGTTATCAGTAAAGTTCAAGTGAGTTACCAAGTTATAGATGAATTATGCATCGTGGTGGTTATGACGAAACAGAACCACACTTCCTAAATACGCTGGCACTTAGGAGATGTTTTTGTTTTCCTTTTCAATTATTTGTGTGTGTGTGTGTGTGTGTGTGTGTGTGTGTGTGTGTGTGTGTGAGCTCCAAGTTCCAAGCTTCCATAATTGTGTTCTGTCTAAGTGACATTTTTAGTCTAAGTTCCTAATGGTAGAAATTACATTGTTGTTGTTAAATGTATGCTGGTTGGAGAGGGAAAAAAATGTGTGTTTGATTAAAGGCTAAAAAAAAAAAAACAAACCAACCCGTGTTTTCTTTTCTTTTTTAAAGGGCCTATGATCGATGGGTGGCATTGAAAACTAAGTGTTTCAACATTTGTGTGTCTGGATGCGTGCAGGAGTTGAGGCACGTTGAAAGGGTGGCTTGTTTGGTTTGGTTTTGTTGCCTTTGCATTTGCTCTGCATCGGGGTCTTTCAAGATTGCTTCACCCTGAAGTCAAGGTCTAGGTTTTTTGTTGTTGTTGTTGTTGTTGCATTCAGGAGAACCTCGTGCTTGAGCGCTGGAAATTTCCACCATCCTCTCTCCGGGCTTGGATTGAAGGATGGCTGTCTATTCTTCCATGCTCTTTAATTCTCCAGTGTGAAGGCCATTTGTCATTGAAAAAAAAAAGAAAAGAAAGAAAAGAGTTACCCTGCTCCAGCGAGGCAGATAAGATGTTTTTTAAATATATTCCGAGATTTATTTAATAGGTTTGACCTTTCTAGAAACCACACTTATCCATCACGGAAGCCTATGATCCATCAATTTGTACTGCATCAGCTAGAAAACAGGCTTGAGCCCTGGCAGGGGAAGGAGGGAAGGAGGGAGGGAAGGAGGGAGGGAGTGGGGGAGAGTTTATATTCTCTTTCCCTCCAGGGATTTATATCAAAACCCCGTGGACAGCCCCTCCAATTAAGGAGGAGAGTTGGGTTTTTTTTTTCCCACCCCCCAGTGCCAACCCATGTGGAGGCCTCTTAGCAAGGTCAAGGTCATGCAGTGAACTTGCCTTTCAACCCGGATTCTCCTTCAGATTTGAGTAGCGGTAAAGGGTGAGTGTCACTCGTCCTTCCCTCTGCCTTATAGCCTGTGGCGGATGGCAACCCAGGACCATGCTTTGAAATTTTAAGGGTTTGGCTTCAGGAATTCACAATTCAAGTCCCACTGATTTTATATATCTATATAATATGTATACACACATATACATATATGCACATATGTATGTATATATAACATGTTTTTGAATGGCAAGTCATATTGAGTTCCTATATATATGAAATATATATTATTTATAAGCTATCTATTATATCTTTTTTTGTTCAAGGCTAGTGTTCTTCCATTGAGTGCATATCTATTATATAGTATGTAATATTGCAATGTGTAATATAATGCTATAATATATTATAATATGTAAGGTAATACGTAGTATATTATATGTACTACTGGAATATGTTATGTATTGTGATGCATTCTATATATTTTATTCCATATAATTGATTGTGATGGATTATATATAACTTATTCCATAACAAATATTGCGTAATTTAAAGATGAAGTCATACTGACTTATCAGTGAGTTACAAAGTTGTAGATTAATTATGCATCATGATGGTGATGGTCGTTGTATTGTTATATTATATATTACGTATATGTACAAATATATTTTTGAGTACCTGAAGTTGACAGACACAGGCCTGGCTACTGAATCACTTTTGTGCCAGCCCCAAATCTACTGCAAACCTGTTTGTTTTCTCTGATATCACTCATCTCATACGAAACACAGGGAAAGACGGCTACAGGTGAGTCCAAAAAGAGCGTGTGTAATATGGTGATTTTGTTGTTTCGGGGTTTTTTTGGCCAGTCCTGGGTCTTGAACCCAGGGCCTGGGCGCTGTCCCTGAGCTGCTTTCCCTCCAGGCTGGCGCTCTACCCCTTGAACCACAGCTCCACGTCTGGTTTTCTGGTGGTTCCCTGGAGATCAGAGTCTCCTGGACTTTGCTGCCTGAGCTGGTTTTGAACCTCGATCCTCAGATCTCAGCCCCCTGAGTGGCTGGGAGGCCAGGCGGTAGCCCCAGTGCCAAGTTTAAGATGATGCCTCTAATCAGGATATTCAACCCAAGTTCAGCTCCAAAGATCAACTAATTCACCCAGCTTCGTAATGAATCATGAGGACACTTCGTAAGCCAGGACTGGCCTCGCCTCACAACGATTTCCTGGATATATACACGTATATATTTATATATATTTGATTGTATGAATGCATTAAATGATACAATAGTTAAAATAGTTGAATAATCGTCGTGACTCTAGATTTGAACACACGACCGGATGAAGAGATTGACCTCAGAGTGGTTTTCGTCGTATTTCAATTCCTTTTTGGACAGCTCGCATGACAGGCTGGTCTGCTGGTAATGGAAGAAAGTATGGAATGCATTCACTAAGTAGTGAAATATCAAGAATGTATATGTACATTATATACAGTATAATACGCATGTGCAACGCAACACGTTCTATGACGCACATATAATGTCTAAGGTACACATTCTGTGTGATATATTATATACTATGACATCCATTAGATATTAGATACACAAAGTGCATGTACATTATCTGTGCTATACATGCATACATTATACTAAATATTTACATATAAGATTTTGTGCTAGGTATAATATAGTATGTTATTTATTCTATAATCTATGTTATACATTAATATGTTTCATATATAAATATAACATATAATGAGTACATGTTATAAATCATGACCAATAACATATATTATATGTGATATAATGCATGTGTGCATGTATACACACATGCGTAAATACACATTAAGAACATTCAGCCTAGATGTATAAATATATATAGACACAGAAGACGCCATATATGTTTAGGTTTCTACATACACACACACACACACTCACACACACACACACACACACACACATAGCAGTCATTATCTTTGCTACAAAGTGTTTTGTTTGGGTTTTGACATTTCCTTTTAGCTTTCAGAATAAACACATGGGAAAACAGCCACGATTTCCACGCCAACGAACTGCGAAAATTCACTGGGCTTCCGAGCCCTCTAACTCACTCAGGGACATAAGAGACAAGGGACATTAACACAGCCCGGAGAGAAAGAAAATCAAAAAAAAATCAAAAAGGGAAAGAAATCCTCTTACGTCTTAGATCCGTCAGTACCTCTGCCTTCTGTACTTGGTTTCTTTAACACAACAACAACAACAACAACACACACACGCACACACACACACCACCAAGGCTGGATGATGGTGAGGCTTGAGGAGAACAGGTCCAGCCATTCCATATCCACTTCAGAAGCCAATCAACACCGGCAAATCCCAGTGTTGTGGAGGGTGGAAACTCGAGGAAGGCTTGGAATAGATAATACTAATAGGTAATAATAATAATAATAATAATAATAATAATAATAATAATAATAGGTAAAACAGTTCTCCACACCCACGGTGGGCTGGGCTGGGCTGGGAAGAGTTGTGAAGTTGTGTTGTCTTGCTTTTCAAACACCCCATTTCCAGAAAGGAGGTGACAAGGTACCCCTGTCACCAGAACAGTGAGCACGTGTCACTCACGCGAGACTCACTCTCAGCTCACGCCGGCTGTCTTCACCAAGGACTAGGAAACCCGAGAGTATGTGTGGCTGAGATATCTAAAGAAGACTATGGTGGAGAGTGAGAAGATTTCAATCTGTCAAGAACATAGCCTGCTTTTCCAACTGGGTTCAGACATCCACACTCACTCATTAAAAAAAAAATATATATATATATATATATATATAAGCTTTCCTAAAGATAGAACAATTTCATTTTTGTGTATGGTATTTTAAAGAAATAGAATGTTCCAGCCCCGAATAGAGTCCAAAAACCTTCAATATTTCATTTAAATACTTTTGAAAACGACATACAAGGGCTCAGCTTGTTCTTGTACTTTGTGTCTTTTAAATCGGAATTTTCCAAACTGTGTTTTATGTATTTATTTCTTTATTTTTTGCACAAATAGCTCCGTTCCACCCACGAATCACTGAATCTATTTAGCATCTTCTGAAGAGGTGTAATTTTGATTTTTTTTTTTTTGGGGAAAAAATGTGACATTTGTTTTTGTGCCAATGCATTTGTCAACGTTAGTGTAATTAGCTCAAGTTTCATCAACGGGCTACACAATCTGTTCAGAGAGCGACTCTGAATTTTGAATTAGGGACTCTAGCGAGAGCTTACACGGTGGGATATGATTTAAAGATCTGATGTGTGAGGGAAAGAAGAGAGGAAGGGATATCTTTTTAGCAAAATTGGAAGGATTTTTAAAAAAGATTTTAAGCTGCATAGTAAAAATAAAGAGGAAGCTTTTTTAAACCATATGTTGTTTCTCCCCCTTGCGACTGTCTCCCTCCCAAAATAAATAAGTAAATAAATAATAAATGTATGTTCTAAGCCAGCTCAAGCAGAAAAGTTCCCAGGAGACTCTTATCTCCAACAAACCAACCCGAATCACAAGTGGAGCTGTGGCTCAAGTGGGACAGTGCCCAGGTCCCGAGTTCAAGCCCCATAAGCGACAAAATTAAAAATAAACACAGATGTACTGTAGGATTTCAGTTCCTGGATAACGGAGGTACTGTCAACCATTCTGGATAAACAATGCTTCTCAAATCACCCAAATTGAATCTGTTTTTCCTCTCAAGGGACTGATGTTTGTTCTTCCTCTCCTAGCTCTCTCTATCATAAACACTTCTAATATGGGAAACATTTAGTGTTTGTTCACTTTTAAGTCCCAGAAAAAAATTCTAAATTCTCTCCCTCCCTCCCTCCCTCCCTCCCTCCCGAGACTCCTGCAAGTTAGATTTAGGAAAAGTGGACTGCAGAAGTCGTGAATTTCCATCATCTCCCACAGCCGACCATGACACGTGGGTCCCCTGGTGGCATGTAATCGGAAATTATATCCTGAGTAGCTTTCATTAGCTGTGCAAAAGCACCTTCCCCATTTCTCTGATGGTGCAGTGCCTGGCAGATAGGTTATTTACCCAACAGGAGAGACACCAAGACCCTTAGGAAAGAAACATTTTGGAATTTCCCTGAATTATTAAACAGGACTGGAAGGATTGAGATAGCCTAAATTATGATTAAATTATTAACCAGCTGCCATTTGTCCACCGGGAAAATGGAGTGCTGGGGTTTTTTTTTTTTCATGTGCTGGTCTGGCTTTTTTCCTTCTTCATTGCCCACTGCTATGACTATTCCCCTGCTCTCCTGCTCTCAGCTCTATGCCCGAGCTCTTGTGAGGTTAGATCCGTGTAGTTAGCTCTCCAATGAATCTATCTAGACGATTTCTAGATAATTGCCTCCAACCAAGACTTAAGAGTAACACTGACTAAATCTCCAATGGGGATTTCATAATACCACGCTTTATTTCCTCGCTCTCATCGATGGCTATCTCATGTAGCAACAAAAGGAAATCTATATCCTATTGCGTGTGTGTGTGCGCGCGGGTGTGTATTATTATTCATCCTACCATATTGTCTTTTCCTGATTTTCCATGTTGGAATCTCTTCCTATAATCAGGATAAGACTCTTCTGCAATTTCCATTTTCATTATTATTTCACTGGAAAATGCTAAAGCAAACCAACAAAGGGCTTACAGTTATATAAAGTCTGACAAAGAGGATATTTCCTTCTGGATAAGGTCATCCCTCCCTTTCCATATTAGATTCTTGACTTTGCCTCTGTGTGCCTCAGTTTACCTCCTCTCGGTGTGGTTTCTCATCTTTCTTAATAAATATCACACTCCCGCCATGCGGTGCGTTCTGTTTTAGGTTCATGTGTTAGAGCTTTTCTCCCATCGTCCATTAGACTGTATATTCTTATATTCTGAGCCAGGCTTTCCTTACATAACCTAGGGTAACTTTGACCTCATGCTACCCCTGGCTACAATGCATTTTCTGAAAAAGGAGAAAAAATAGGCTGGATTGGTTTCCCTCTACAGGAGACTTTCATAGCATGACCTCCACCAGGCAAGAAATAGCAATGATAATGATGATGATGATAAGATTGATATATCTCCAATGTCTAGAGGAATGCTGGGCGTTTATTAGAAATGTAATGCTTCTTTGATGAATGAATTAATACAGAATCTCAGCTCACCCCAAATTCTCCTATGAAATGACTGAAGCTTTTCATGCCTAAATTTTACCACTGTTTTTTTGTTTTTTGGCTCCTCGGTTTACCTTTACTAACCTAAATCCATATCTGACCATGCGCCAGTGGAAACTTTTGGTAATGATTATTTTCTTTTTCGGCTTGATAGGATTATGGCTGCAAACTCATTGACTTTATGATTTTTTTTACCACTAATTAATAGTTTTTTTTAAAACAAAAAAGAAGAAGAAGGCTGGACCTACTGGGAACTGTTAAATTTGAATTAGATCGCTAATTCTGGTCATAAATTATTTATAGTCAGTGCCTGTGTTTGCAGCGGAGAGAAAGGTTTCAACTCTCCACCATCTGAGGATGTGCAATTCTTGCTGGTATTTGCCACTTGAGAGATTCAGACAGATAACTTGGAAGAGAAGGGCAAAATGCATCTGGAGAATTCGTTTTCCAACTTTGCAATCAAGACGGAAATCACAAATTCACGCTCGGTTGTTTGAGGATTCACAGTAGTTTCGGAAAATCATTCAACATTTTTCGTGTTGCAAGCTGTATCGTGTATGTATATATATTATTTTCCTCCTCCAGTCAACCTCATTCCGAGAAAATATAGAGAATAATAACTAACTATGGACAGGGGAAAGCTGACTTCCTGAGGCAGTTTATTGCTGTCATTAATTTGTTGGATTTCACTAGATCTAACTACGTCTCTCTGGGATCCCATGGCCTCACGATTTTGAAGGTTTGCCTCAAAAGTGTCTATCAACCCCTGCAGAGGCAGACAGATTGAAGATTATTCACGACGAACAGGTAAAATGTGCAAATCCAGATTACCAGCTCAAGTTCAAGGCATGTAAGTCTTCTGCTGGGAATCACAAACAGCTGGGCTCTGGTGTCTCAGGCCTGTCATCCCAGCTTCTCAGGAGGCTCAGATCTGAGGATCGCAGGTTCAAAGCCAGCCCGGGCAGGAAAGTCCAGGAGACTCTGATCTCCAGTGAACCACCAGAAAACCAGATGTGGAGCTGTGGTTCAAGGGGTAAAGCGCCAGCCTGGAGGGAAAGAAACCCAGGGACAGCGCCCAGGCCCTGAGTGAGTTCAAGTCCTAGGACTGGCACAGAAAGAAAAAAACCACAAATAATGGCCATTATAAGGTCTTGTGTCACTTACTGCTCTCTTCCATAGGGCCAGAAACTAAATGTGGGAAGTCTGCCATGTTTTCTCTCGCATTCTACCCAGTCTTCCATTTACACACACGTGCCTTCCACTAGCCTTGAACTCCAAACTCTGGGGCTGACAGACCTTGTTTCTTGGTGACTGGGGAAACCCATCTTCTCTTGTCAGAAAGATAAAGGAGCAAGAAGGAGGAGGAGGGTCGTTAGGAGAGGAGCTGTTCAGTTACCCCGGTCTAGAAGGGTGACATGGGGGAATGCAACAGGGAGATGCAGAGTAGCCCCATTTTGAGAGGCTGACTCGGCAGTCTTCTTCTCCCCCGTCAACTCCCTGTCACACTGAGCAGGGAGCCATGCCAGCAAACCACATCCACTCCAATGGAGAGCAGAAGAGGGGACGCCATGGTGGCCCAAGGCCTGGTGGGGCCTAAATAGGGTCAGGGTCAAGGGTCAAAGGCCCAGGGAGATCAAGACACAGGACTGGCCAACCCAGTCACCAAAGTCCCCACCCACTACCTGGGGATGGGACTTAACCCTCCTCCACCAAGAAACCAAGATGGCGCCAGTGAAGCCCACCATTCTGTCATCCTGCATGAGGCCAGGTGAGACCCAGTATCCTTATTTCAAAGGAAGCATGGGTGAACTAAATGATTATATATATGTGAGATATGTAATCCTTTGGTATATAATATGTGACCTATCTTATATAATATCACACATATCACATGCAATATTGTATATAATATAGGATGTCATACAGGGTATATATCATAATATAGTATATACATAATATATAGTATAGAGTGTGTAACAAATAATAAGTATATATTTATTCTCTTTAAATACTTATACAAAGGAGTTATTTACCATATACATAGTATACAGTTACTATATATATAACACACTATATTATATATTATAGAGTGCAAAATAAATAATATCGATTCATTTTCTTTAAATACTTATTCAAAGGAGTTATCATTTACTATATACATAATACACTATATTATATATGATAGTGTATAACAAATAATAGATATAGATTTATTCTCTTTAAATACTTATACAAAGGAGTTACCATTTACTATATACATAGCATACAGTTACTATATACAAAATATATTACATTATATATTATAGAGTGTATGATAAATGATATATATTTATTGCCTCCAAATACTTACAGAAAGGAGTCATCACTTAACGAAGCAGTTCATGAATACAATATAATCTTGGTGTGTGGCTTGGGGATATAATCTCAACAACCTAGCTAGTTCCTGGTCCCATTGCTTCTTTATCAGCCCACCATTCGTGATGGTGACGCTTTCCCCCCACAAAAAGCAGGGTCTGGAGTGTGCTTCCCATGAAATCTGCACATTTTTTGTCACCTAATAAGACAAGGGTGTTGGGAAAACAGAATTCTGGGAGCAGTTTTCCATGTGAGTTGGCGTGTTATACTTTATCCCACTGATCCCCTGAATGTCTTATGAAGCAATGATTTTCCTGTTTTTAATCAGTCAGGGAGGACACCCTAGAAAAGAAGGAAAGAAACAAATGTGTTTATCACAGACAGGCCTGATGGGCTCACACACAACGCGGATTCTGATACCAAAGTCTCCAGGAAGGATGACGGGTCCTTTACAAGAATTCAATTTGTAAATAAAATCCAGAGCTGCACACGTGAACACAAAAGTAGTCTCTTTATAGTATTTAAGGGGACTTTTTTTTTAAAGAGAGAGAGATTTTAAAATTCACTGAGAAAAGGGCTCATTTATCATCATCATTGATTTTTTTTCCCTCCTGACATTTACCTAAAAGGTCTTAATATTTTAAAATGAGGAGGTAAGGCATCTATAATGCAGATGTAGTCATAAACTGGAAAGATCCGTCAGGAAAGACAAGCGATCCAAGTGTTAACCTTTCATCCTCTAGTGGGGTTATGGTCCAAGAAAACAGATCTACCCATCTTCAACTCCCATCAAAAGACCAAAGTCATTTGAGGGTAAAATGAGGCAGGATAGACTAGGGGGGGGGGAAATGAGGCCTGGTGAAAGCAAGCAGGAATACAGAATGATAAGCAAAGTATTTTGAATCCTAGAAGCCCAGTCTTTGCTTCTAAGAGAGACAACGGGATGCATCCCTTATCTGCAGGATTAGCATCTGTTTTTGTGGCGGAATGCATCCTTTCCTGGAAGGCCAGCCTAGACAACGGGACACTGGAAAGTGCCACCCTAAGAGTGTGATTAGGAGAACAGATAAACACCTGCCTTTGCTTCCATTTAACTCAGACCCCCTGCCCTGATCATATAAATACCCCTGATGGCAAACAGCTCTGTGGTTCAATAAAGCTCTGCCAAGTTTTCTAACTACTAAGGAAGAGAGAAAGAAAGGAAGCAAGGGAAAGAAAGAAAGAGAAAGAAAGAGCGACATCACAACCCTTCTGTACATCATCTTTATAATCGCCTTCTATAAAAGACCTTAGCGAGAATAAAATTTAAAAAGCAACCTTAAAAAATAGACACTGCCGAGAAACTTGGCTTTTCTTAAGCAGGAAGGAAGACGGAGACCGCCTCTCACACGCAGTCTAGCCGCGTCCCGGCTCTTGCTGCAGAACAAACCGTGGACTGAATTTGCTGTAAGACTTCAGCCTGGATTTTGTTAGGGGAAAAAAAAAAAAAAGGATGGATTGGAAAAGAAGGGATAAAGAACCCAAGTGGATGAAAACGCCAACGGAGGCAGGAAACGTTTAAGAAATCAAGGCCTGGTGAAGGCGCCTTGGAAAGATGGGCTTTAGAAACAACAGACAAAGCCATCTAGGCTCCTAAGATAAAAACCAGCTTCTTCCTAAGGGAAGAGAGCAATGCTCTCAACCCCCCCCCCCCAAAAAAAATAAAATAAATCAACTTAAGTAACCTCCATAAAACCATCTGTTTTATGGCAGGTTGCCTTCTCACCTGGAAGCAATGCCCCAAGTACAGGGGAAATCTGAGAGTGTAACACCAGAGTAATCAGAACAAAGAGAAGATGCCCACCTCTGCTCAACTTTCCAAGTCAGAACCTCCGGCCTTTACCATTATTCTAGGAGTTCTGTGGGTGTCCTTGAGAGCCAAGGCTGCACAAAATGGCGCCTGAGCTGGTTGGGGCCTAAATAGAATCATGGTGGGGAGGAGGGGATTGGGTCACAGGGGTCTTGAGAGGCTCTCACTCCAGTTCCTGTCCAGTGACCTATTATCCAAGTCCCCATCTCTGCCCATCACCCGGGTGTGGGGGGTGCTTTCCCTTTCATGCCCCCAAGAAGACAAGCTGGTGCCAGTTAGGTGCAGTCTCCAGAGTCCACTGTCACGTTCCATCTGTGAGCCACAGGCTTTCCATTCTGCATCGGTGGCAGAAAAATTAGAGCTAGGAGGCAGGCGGCGATTGTTTTCTTTTTCCCTTTGCAGATTTGTGAAGGGAGAGCAGAGGCAGCTGTTGGCAAACATCTGTAAGCAAAATAAAAACGAGAAAGAAGGGAAGGGTGCCTGCCCAATCTAGTTTACTATTGTAAGAAGCATTTCCCGGCCATACATGGAAGGGGTCAAGAAGATAAGACCATTAACTCCTGTTGATGAACGGCCTTCTAATTTATGCTTGGACTGGAAGTATTCTCAACATGAAACAGCATTACTTTCCCAACGCAGAAAGAGCTATTTGATTTGATTCCTGGAAAGTGCTACCATCTTCATCTACGATAAGCTGTGTCATGCATTTGGCTTCATTTTGGCAGTCAAATACACCTTGATTGAGGGGGAAAAAAAACTCACTTTGCATGCATACAAGTTCATACCTAGTTTCCTCAAAATCTAAGAAAGGAATGTTAAAAAAATCAAATTTATTCCTTTTGTTAATAGCCCTTTCTTTTTTTTAAAACCTCGATTAGACATTACATACAGGGACTTGTCGTTCAAATTCCCCAAGTATATCATCTCTTCTTGAGTCTAAATGCTTGGCTATTTCTCTGACTTGGGCAGATGAACTATACTGGTTATTTATTTAAGCGTGAACAAAATCTATTTCATAGCTCTCTCCATTGTCGGGGGCATCTTAATACTAAGAAAAGCATCCTTTCCAGAAGCAAGTATTTACAGAAGGGGGGAAAAATCACTTTCCTTCCAAACAGCAGTGTGACTTTTGACACTTTCAGGCAGATTAAGGACTTGGTGTCACAGCGGGGGCAGCCATGAAAGTGTAAATACACAGAGCAATGGCTTTCCCCATTGGAAGGAGAGCATTAGTGAGTTAAAGCTCTTAAAACCAAGGATCAATGGTCGCGGAGACTACAGGGAATCTATGAACCTGGGCTTTCTTTTTCCATCTCACAGGGGGCCATTTGTACAGGATGATCCATTGAAGTCAATAGAACCCATTGTGGTGGTGTGTTGTGGCCATCCCTACTGACCCGTGAGACAGGGGAAAGGAAAAGAAATGGGCTGTGTCTAACTCGGTGGTAAAGACTTCTTAGGTCGTTAGAAGAAAAGAACAAAACACAATGTCAAAGAAAACATGAAAAGAAAAGAAGAAACCCTTCTTAGACAGCTGTCACTAGCCAAGAGAGTCCTCCTCAACAACAAAGACAGATCTGGGGAGATTTAGCCATTTGGTGAGATCGTTTCATTGAAGACAATGAGCCAAGGGTCCTTCCTCCTCCTCTGAATTGATGGAGAGTGCCAATGTGCTTGGCTTTTTCCAGTGGATCCTCTGGGAAACTCCATTCTGCCCGGACACAAGAGAGCAATGCATTTTCCCAACCACCCTTCTCTTAGCTTGAGACCTGCCTAGCCATTTTCCCTGACTTCCATTTGCTTCACTATGAAAATAAGGGATACCTGGTTCCTACTGGCGCCATCTTGGTTTCTTGGTGGATGAAGGTCAAATCCCTCCCCAGGTGATAGACGTGTCTGAATTCCTGCAGGCAGGGGCAGAGACTTGGATGATAAGTCACTGGATCTGCCACCCTCTCTAACTGGGACCCTGTTTTGGCCCTGACCACCTCAGCCACCATTTTGTGCCATGCCTGGTGTCTTCTGCCTCTGCTCAGGTCAATATGGCATTCTTCAGTGCTCCAGTAGAGGTGATTTGGCTTGTTGAGATTGTTTTTTTTTTCTCTTCTTTCTTTGCTCTTCCATCATTATGGCTCAGTTTCCTAATAGCATTAATGTGTATTCGAGGTGCAGGTTTTCTGTGGACACATGTCTACCTGCCTGCAGTTGCTGGCTTTCTAATACTCTCAATTCAACCTCTCCACGTGTGCTTTCTCTGTATCTCACCGTGGAATTTCCATATAACCAGAGTTTTCTTTCTTTCTTTTTGAGGAAACTCAGATTGATTCCCCTAGTGGTTCGGTGAGCTTACATCCAACACTGTCTTTCTTTTCAAAATTTCCAGAACAGAATAGCTTGGCTCTCTACTTCGCCTCTGCAATTGGAGAACCACATTCAGAGAGAATGTTCTCCATTTATCTGCGACAAGTGAGCTGAGCTTGTACCTTTTCCAAGTCAGGAATAAAATCAAACCACTTTTGCTCCATTTTTTTTCCAAAAAAAAAGAGAGAGAGAGAGAGAGATTGCTTAAATAGAAACCAGAAAAAAACAAAACACACACAGACAATGTTATCCATTCAATTCCACCATTGCTTCAGAATATAAAGAGGGAAATTTCACACTTCAATTCAAATTAGCCATTACACTTAGGACAAACTGAGCACTGGCATCTTTTTTGTTGTTGTTCTTCTTGTAATTATGTAAAATATGAGGAATCTGTGCGTATTTGACACTTGAATTTCCTTTTGATGACCCACATACTGAGTTCTGCCTCTTAAGAACATTTGGCAGGAAGAGCTTCTCTCTGAATTTCCATTCCTTTTTTTTTTTTGGTAGATAAGAGTCTGCACAAATCCCAGAAGGTTTGTAAACATAGGCAGATGTTTGTTATAAACTACAGTTCAATCCTGGGCTCTTGCCTCTGTCTTTTTTTCCCTTTCCCTACATCATCACTCAAAATAACAAGATAATAGCAAACAAGTTTTGATTCCAGCATGATTTTGGTTGATGATGATGAATGAAACAGAACGGACAGCCTGATTTTCCTAAGTTAAATTGAACTTCGAGTGCCAAACAAAGCAACAACCGCAAGAAGATTAGCAGACACAACAAGAATTTAAAAATAAAATAAAATAAAGGAGGAATGTATGTACAAACACATGCCATTTGGGAGGGGGAGAAGGATTTATGAAAACACCCAAATGCATAGAGGCTGAAATGCTGGCAGGGAAAAATAAAACTCTTAAGAATACATTATCTCGTGTGTGAAGCAGAAATAAAGAATTGGGGCCAAGTAAATCTAGCAAGGCAATTTTGGAAAATCTCAAATATGAATGAATACATAAACAACAGCAACAAAAGAGGAATGTCACAGGGATGTCATGTTGGAGATTTTTTTTTTGATGACTCGCTGGAGAGTCTCCTAGACTTTCCTTTGCCCGGGCTGGCTTTGAACCTCAATCCTCAAAGATCTCAGCCTCCCGAGTAGCTTGGATTACAGGCGTCTGGTTGCAGATCTGATATTTCTTAATCTGCCTGGCATGGGTTAGGGGGCAACCCATCTCAAATATGGGTGAATAAGTAAATAAATAGAGAAATAGTAAAAAAAAATAGAGAAATAGTGATAAATAAATAAATAAGCCCCAATAACATGTAAGAAAGACTTTAAACAAACCGAAGGAAGTATAAAATCATATCCTTTATGTCTACCCCTTGATTAAAACGGAACAATACAGTTACGTCTTGGCTTGCAATATTTTATTTCCCTGGTGCTACTGTTAAAAGATGCGGAGGTTTTCCTTGAAACCGAACTACAAAAGCTTTTAAAAAATAATTGGATGTGCAAAGTCCCTGTATTAGACAACAGGGAAAATTTCAATCATCTTTATCCATTTGATTTGAAACTTCTAACTTCCCCAAGAGTCTCTCCAACATCCCTCCTTTATTTACTTTTGCATTTATAGTGCTAATTTCCAAGCCATCTTTCTTTCTTTTTTTTCCCCTAGTATTGAAGCCTATGGCTTTTATTTGAGATTATTCCTTTTTTTATCTTTTAGATAGCTCATCTTCTTTTTGGATAACCTCAGTAACTTTTAACATGTTGTCCACAGAGGAGAGCGAGAAGGATTAAATGACTAGAATCAGAATTCTTAAGACACAGCCTACATTCCTATTCCTATAGAAATATAATTTTTTTGGAAAGAATGAAGGTTCTTAATTTATTTTAGCTAATGTAGTAGTCTATTTCTAGAGAAGTATACCTGAATCCCAAAGAGATTTCCCTTTTTCGGTTTTTCATGGGAGATGTCACACACGGGTGGAAATTTGGGATCTCATAGAGTTTTTAATGCCCACCCTGGTTCCATCCTAACCCCCAAGAATTTCCTAATTGCCTTGCAAGTGATTTTAATGGTTTTCCCACTGGCTATTTGTGCTGGTGCTTATGTTTTTGTTTTTGTTTTTGTTTTTTTCCTTGCTCCTTTTGGCTTTATTTACCTCTCTCTCCAGTTTCCACAGAATTAACTTGACTTTTGACATCAATTATCCAGGAAACTAAGAGGCCTGGGAAGAGGTCTTGAGTTTTTAGTTTATTCAGCTTCCCCACCCCACCCCACTTTTGTTTTCTACTTGAAGGATGACCTGCAATCTCTCTACCTTTCAGAGAGAACACGGAAAATGTCTTCCATGCACTGGAAAAAAACAGTATATTTATGTATACATACACAAGGACCTGTCTGTGTTTTCCTGTATGTTTATAATTCAGATCTGTCTGTCTGTCTAGTCAGTCCATCCTGGGTCTTGAACTCAGGGCCTGGGCACTTTCCCTGAGCTTCTTTCCCTCCAGGCTGGCGCTCTACCCCTTGAACCACAGCTCCTCGTCTGGTTTTCTGGTGGTTCACTGGAGATCAGAGTCTCATGGACTTTCCTGCCCGGGCTGGCTTTGAACCTGTGATCCTCAGATCTCAATTATGTGTAGCTGGGATGACAGACAGAAGCTTCAAAGAGCTCAAAGACAGTGCCCAGGCCCTGAGTTCAAGTCCCAGGGTGGGGAACAAAGAGCTTATAATCCATGCACTGTTAGCTAGATCTAAAAAGTCAAATAACGAAATCTTCCATCTGTGCAATGCGGTTAGAGCAGTGGGTGCCATGTTTCCAAGTCTGAAGGCAGAGGTGGGGATTGAGCAGTGGCTCTGCCCCATTCACCCCGCTCAAACAAACCGTTCTACGCCCTCGGCCAAACCAGGAAGAGAACTTCAAGGGCCGGGAGTGTGGCCTAGTGGTAGAGTGCTTGCCTAGCATGCATGAAGACCCGGGTTCGATTCCTCAGTACCACATACATAGAAAAAAGCCAGAAGTGGTGCTGAGGCTCACGTGGTAGAGCTCTAGCCTTGAGAAAGTCCAAGGACAGTGCTCAGGCCCTGAGCTCAAGCCCAGGACTGGCAAAAATAAATTTCAAAAAGTTTGAGAATCCATTAGAGGATTTACAAAACAATATGACCTTCATCTCTTCATTCCAACACACACACACACACACACACACACACACACACACACACACACGCACGAGAATCAGGCTTGCTCCTACATGACTCAACTTGGAGATTCTGTGGTCAGCTGGGCATCAGAAAACTGGCACGCAGAAATGCCAAGCAGAGCCTGAATAATCTGCTTTCCTCTCCACGTGGACCAAAAAGAACTCAGTCACCCCAAACTTCCACAGGAAATGAAAGAAAGTTGAGCATTTCATGTGTCTTACCTCCAAAAAGTACAAAAACACAAAAGTCGAGGCCTCTCCTCCTCTCCTCCACCAAAAAAACCCTCTTCCCCCTCAACAGAGGAGAGGATGCTTTAAAACACAGGCAATATTTTCTAAATGCTTGTGTTCCTATGAAAGCGTTTCTTTTTAAATGAGAAATGACTAGCTTTTAATAAATGCCATCAACACTTAACGTGGCAGGGTGGGGAATCTGTCTGCACAGGCCACGCTTTATGAAAATCCAAATTCAGAATTAGACTCCATACGATAAGCTTGCACTTGGGCAGAATGAGTGGGAATTTTTTTTTAAAATTACATTCCTTCACAGAACTCCAAGAATCTTCCAGAAGCCTCAGATCCTAAATTCAGTCCACTTTTGCCCGAATTTGTTTCCTATATTTTTAAAATTGTAATTCCTAGAGGGGTTACAGTGCCTGAATTTTTTTTAAAAATAAACTTTTTTCTTTTAAATTATCTTTGAGTGAGTCTACAAAAGAGACTCCATGGAAACAAAGCAGTTTATGAATATAATATAGCCATCTCTCCTCACTTTTCTTAGTTTTATGGTATATATTATTCTCTGTCTATCTGTCTGTCTGTCTGTCTGTCTGTCTGTCTGTCTCTGAGCTGAGGGACTTGAACTCAGGGCCTGGGCGCTGTCCCTGAGCTTCTTTCCCTCCAGGCTGGCGCTCTACCCCTTGAACCACAGCTCCACGTCTGGTTTTCTGGTGGTTCACTGGAGATCAGAGTCTCCTGGACTTTCCTGCCTGAGCTGGCTTTGAACTGAGATCGGAGCCAGTCCACTTGTCCGTGGCTTTTTAACATACAGGATGTCGAGTTTTATGGAGCAGGACAGAGATTCTTTTCTTCTGACTTCACAAAGTTAAGCTCTCCCTTGAGGATGAATTTTAAATATATTTTCCTCCCTCTCTTTCTCTCTCAGTCCGTCATCCCTTTATCTGGAGTTGGCTTGTGGTTATAATTTGGAAGTGGGGGAAAAAAATAAAACACAATAACCTTCCATGGCATTCGTTGCTTTCAATTAGACATTGGCTGAGATAAAAATGGGGGTTTGGCTAGGCGAGAAAGCAGAGCAGGGAGAAGGGAGATACGCTAACGGAATTTAAATTTACCCAGGTGAAAGGAAATTTAAAGCTTTTACAGTATTAATAGGAGACGTAATATAAAGGATGAACTTGAGATCTCATCCAAGGTTGCAGATAAAAACGATCAGGAAAAAGACATAGGGAGAATGGAATTATGGACTCCATGATTTTATGGAGCCTCGACGGGGGGGGAGGTGGTAATTGATGCTTCTAAGAAGCGACGGCAACAGGAATTAAATGTGTAACCTGGATTTACTATTTTCCTTCTCAGTGTGCACGTCTGCAGGTTTCTTTCCGCTTTGTCTGGTTATATTTTCCGGGCGGTGCCATCTTCTTATTCCAGGGTGGTTTTGATTTGTTCAAATGAGAACTATCAACTCCCTCAATTCCCCCCCCACTTAATGATTAGGTATCTTTGCAAGGATGAAGAATGAGTGTGTGTGTGTGTGTGTGTGTGTGTGTGTGTGTGTGTGTTTGAACTCAGAACCTGAGAGCATTCTTTTTTCTTTTTTCTTTTTCTCCTCAAGGCTGGTGCTCTACCACTTGAGCCACAAATCCACGTCCAGCTTTTTGGTGGCTCTTTGGAGATCAGAGTCTCAGGGATTTTCCCAGGTGGGCTGGCTTTGAACCGCGATCCTCACATCGCAGCCTCCCGAGTAGCTGGGATGACAGGCGTGGGTCATAGGTTCATGACTAAGGTGAATGAGCTTCCAAACCTTTGGTGGTCTCCTCCTGCTTTCCCTCCTCCTCTCTTCCTCCTCCTCCTCTTCCTCCTCTGGTTCTTCCTCCTCCTTTTCTTCCTCCTCTTCTTCCTCTTCCTCCTCTTCCTCTTCCTCCTCCTCCTCCTCTTCCTCCTCCTCCTCTTCCTCCTCCTCCTCCTTTTTCTCCTTCTCCTCCTCCTCCTCCCCTTCCTCCTACTTCTTCAACCTAGGTTCACACCCCCACTTCTCAGCAGCTGGCTGTTTGATGAGTTACTATTTAGCCTCTGACAGTCTTTCTGCTCCTCATCCCCCAAGAGAGATCAGCTCTATGGGAAGGATTTGTACCATGATTAATGGAAACCCCTACATTTCTGGGGAGAAGACATCTGGGCACAAATCCTGTCAGTCTGCTGAAGCCATCACATAGCAGGTCTGAGGCAGTTCTAGCTTCAATTCACCTTGGCTGTTTACCTGAGGACCCCCCATTTATTTTTCTGAGCCCCCCCAGCCCTCCATTGCATGAGAAGACCCTGTCATCTGGTCTACCACACCTGCACTGGCCCATGGAGGCCGCCTTCCACTTGGATGCCGAATGAGGTGTTTCGCCATCTTGCACACACTTCTAATTGAGTCCCTGGGCTGCACAGAGGGCAGACACAGAGGTGAACTTCCAGGATTTGTGCAGCTGCAGTATTCAGAGACCCAACCAAGTCAGAGGTCAGGCTGTGTGCACAATGGCTTATTGGCTCCTGCCCACCCAGTTTCACTGCCAAACGCACCTGACTCTTCTGCTTCTCGCCATCACCTTCCAGCTCACAGCCTGGTGGGTTGAACAACCTTCCCTCATCATGAATGGAAATGGAGAAGAGCCTGCTTTAAAAGATGTGTGTGTGGTGTGTGTGGGGGGAATAAAATAAAATAAAACCCACCACCAGAAAGGACTGGCCACTTGACCCTTGCAGACACTCCGGGATGCTTCCCGGGCCCTGTGGTTGTTGTCTTTAATTTTCATTTAGAGCTGTTAGCTACCACAGATATGTGCGTGACATTGAGGCCATTACAGAGCTGCCTGTGTGTGTCTTCCACTCGCCAGGCCACCAAGCTTTCATACAGCCCTGGGCAGCCCGTGACATTTCCCTACCCAATGTCTTCTCCTCTGGATAATTGGGATTTAAATAATAGAATCACAGAGTTATAGATTTCTTTAAATCTGATCTGGGTTTGCCTCTGGGAAAGATACAAGGAAGATAGCACATGAAGATAGATAGATAAATAAATATATATATATAGTGTGTGTGTATATATATATATTTAATTTTTCCCTGTCCCTTAAAAAGAAAGCATTTCTGTTCCTCATCAGAAGAGCCGTTGCTTTCAAGGTCAAAGGGGATCCTGCAAAACTCAGCTTTTTCTCATCCAGGAGAGACGCGGGTGACCCCTCGACAGATCATTCTGGAGGAAGGAGAGACGAGAGACTGAGCCCGAATAAACATTCTCTTGCTATGCACAAACCCTTCCTTAGCCACCTGCTCACAACCCACCCACTCTCCTGCCCCCCAAAAAACAATAAAAACACCCTTGGAAGGTACAACTGGATAAATGTCACGTCGTCTTCTTTGTGCTGTTGCAGCCTTCTGAGTCTTAAATGAGAGATTTGTGTATGAATTAACCCGGCCTCAGATGGCAAGTTTTCAACCTTAATGTCTTTTCCAACCTGACAGCCTCGAACAACCCATCCAACACAGACGACTGCGTGAAAGTTACCCAGTGAAACTTTCAGACACCCCCCCCTCCTTCCCCAGACATGATTAAATCTACCAACTCTGGGCACATCTCAGACAAATGAATAGTACCTCCGATGAAATTAGGCTCTGTCGCTTAGAGGATTACAATCTAATTTCGTCCAGTCGGGGGAAATACAATTAACATATAAATACAATTCTGAAACAGGGTGCCTTTACAAAAATAAGACAAATTATTTAAATATAATTAACCTATAAATACAGTTCTAAAACAGTAGGCCTTTATAAACCTAAGACGAATGATGTAAATTAGCCTATAAATACAACTCGAAGACAGTATGTCTATATTAAAAAAAGTATAAGACGAATAATCCGAATGTAATTAACCTATAAATACGCTTCAAAAACATGAAACCTCGGTGAAAAAAACTAAGGCAAATTATTTAAATATAACGGACATCCAAATCCAACTCTAAAACCTTACAGACTTATAAGAAGAAGACACAGTATTGTGTCCGGGCTGTTAATTGTATCGTCTCTAATTCCTGGGTACATTGTGTTCTCCTTTAGAGTGTTATTTACCTCCACCATCTTTCAGGACTCAACTCCAGCTGTTGCACCAATATCTGCCTTCATAGGAGCATATTTGGTTATTTAAATGTGTGTTTGTTTTTTTTTTTGTATAATACCTCATCACCAAGCTTTCAGCATCTTAGTTTTTAGTACTTAGTTGCTTAGGTGCTTAGTTCTTGGTACTTACCAGGCCTAGATGAGTGAATGTGATTTCATTACAGTGTCAAATAAGTGATTTTTCTCTCTCTGTGTGTACATGTCTGTGTATGCTTTATTAGAGCCAAGATTCTCACGGACTTTGCAGCCCGGGCTGGCTTTGAACCTGGATCCTCAGGTCTCAGCCTTCTGAGTAGCAGGGAGCCTGTGGTATTCCACTCAGAAAATTATTGAATGCTTTCTCAGCACCGCTCGTGGTCTAGGCACATGGTGTTGTTCATTGTTATTCTTTTTCTTTAAAAACAGAAGAAAAATTTTCCCGAGTCTCATTCCGAGCCTTTGGATCTTGAAAGTGGAGATGAAGAGAAATGTGTTTATGGATCACGGGATGATAATAATCAAAATAAGTAAATAGTAGCCTGACGCTGGTGCTTATACTACCCAAGAAGCCTGAGGATCTTGGTTCGAAGCCAGCCTGGGCTGTAAAGCCTGAGAGCGTCTTAGCTCTAATTATGCACCCTCCCCCAAAGCAAAAGCTGGAAGTGGCGCCGTGGCTCAGGTGGTAGAAAACCAGCCTTGAGGGAGAGAAGACCAAGGACAGCGCCCAGGCCCTGAGTTCAAGGCCAGGGCTGTCATTAAATATTGTTTTCTTCTTCTTCTTCTTCTTCTTCTTCTTCTTCTTCTTCTTCTTCTTCTTCTTCTTCTTCTTCTTCTTCTTCTTCTCCTCCTCCTCCTCCTCCTCCTCCTCTTCCACCTCCTCCTCCTTCTTCTTCTCCTTCCTCTTCCTCTTCCTCTTCCTCTTCCTCTTCCTCTTCTTCTTCTTCTTCTTCTTCTTCTTCTTCTTCTTCTTCTTCTTCTTCTTCTTCTTCTTCTTCTTCTCCTCCTCCTCCTCTTCCTCCTCCTCCTCCTTCTTCTTCTCCTTCCTCTTCCTCTTCTTCTTCCAGAACATTGGCTCCTGGCTTGTATAAAAAAGTTAAGTGGCATCTCTGAATTTCTGCTGATAAAAACTTTACAGAGAGAGAGAGAGAGAGAGAGAGAGGGGGAGGGAGGAAGGGAGGGAGGGAGGGAGGCCCCAGCAGGCCCTTTGAGGTGCGGTGTGCAGCAGGCTCTCGTGAGCTGGCTCGTGTGCTGCATTAGCATTTTACCACGGTGAAGATAAAACAGGCTTCCTGATCACAAGAGAAAATGCAATTTACACACGAGCCAGCTCCTGTGCGACCCTTCCCAGCCCGTGGCTGCAGCCACAACGTCAGCCCACATCTGCGCCTGGAAAGAGGGGGGGATGAAGCTTCTAGACAGAACCCAGCACCCCAAGTCTCTGGTGGGAATCTCCAGGCTTGCACACCTCAGCCACCAGACGCTCCTGGCCTTGGTGACTGGGGGCTGGGGACTGACTCCCTCCCTCCCTCCCTCCCTCCCTCCCTCCCTCCCTCCCTCTCTCTCTCTCTCTCTCTCCCTCCCTCCCTCCCTCTGTCTCTGTCTCTGTCTCTCTCTCTCTCTCTCTCTCTCACACACACACACACACAGAGTGTCAAAGCATAAGAGTTTAACAGAGAACAACGACACCGTTGAGGAAAGGGGGGCTGAGCTTGAACTCGGGTATTTCAGTGAGGAGGAAAAACTCAGGTTTGATTGGGGGGGATGGGGAGTAGAGGAATTCGTGAAATGGCACCGGGTTGATTTCAGGGGACTGGGAAACCGTGCCTTGGGGTGTGTGTCTGTCTGTCTGTCTGTCTGTCTGTCCTGGGGCCTGGACTCAGGGTCTGGCCTGGCATTATCCCTGATTGTGCTCCTCCACTTGAACCGTGTCTCCTCTTCCTCCTCCTCCTCCTCTTCCTCCTCCTCCTCTCCTCCTTTTCTTCCTCCTCGTCCTCCTCTCTTCCTCCTCCTTTTCCTCCTCCTCCTCCTCCTCTTCCTCCTTCTCTCCTCCTCTTCTTCTTCCTCCTCCTCTCTTCCCCCTCTTTTTCCTCCTCCTTCTCTCTTCCTCCTCCTTTTCCTCCTCTCCTCCTCTTCCTCCTTCTCTCCTCCTCTTCTTCTTCCTCCTCCTCCTCCTCTCCTCCTTTTCTTCCTCCTTCTGTTCTCTTCCTCTCCCTCCTTCTCTCCTCCTTCTCTTCCTCCTCCACCTCTCCTCCTCTTCCTCCTCCACCTCTCCTCCTCTTCCTCCTTCCCTTCCTCCTTCTCTCCTCCTCCTCCTCCTCTTCTTCTTCCTCCTTCTCCACAGATTAAAATGTTCTTTTCTTTTTCTTTAAATCTCCATTAAACAGCTAATCATAGCCACCCATTAAGGAAATACAAAGCCCGGAGGATAAATGGGATGTCGCTGGGGAGTTTTCTCCTGTAGGATCAGAAGGCACTCTAAGTGGTTGTCTGAGTAGTAATAGTAGGAAGTAATAATAGTATTAATAATGAGCCATTCTTCCACATTTTCTTTGATCTCTCTAGGCCAAGTACAAGCCACTCCTCCAGTAATTTTTTTAACCTGTTCACATCCCTTTTTCCCTACCGCTCTATTTTCTACCCATTTGCGTCATGTACCTATTTGCTTTACATCTAACCCAGAGCAGTCACTTATTATTATTAATTATTATTATTAATTATTATTATTATTTTAAACCAGGGGAGTCTGCATCTTTCACTCCGGCGCCAGTAAATCAAACCAAAACAACACGCAAAACCCTATCATCATTTCTTTCAAAAAAAAATACAAAATAATCTGATTATTTATACCCAAGCAGCCAGGATGTCATAGGGGACAGGACAGGGGGAAGAAGAAGTTTGAAAGGATTTTCAGCCCATCTGTCTTCGACTCTCCCCAGAGCTCTGGTTCCTTTATGAGGATGTCTTTTTTGGGGGGGTTGTCCCCCCTTCAGGTACTTTCTTACCTTGTGTCTCTATTGTAAGTTAAGTTCTGACCCTGTCAGCAGCGTGCCAGCAGGGCCGACCCAGCAATCACCATCTCCAGGCTGCCATGGCGAGTTTGGTCAGGGTTATCTGATTAAACTTTTAACAACATCCCTTGTGCGCCAAAGGGCAAAATGACAACTTTGTTCATCGTCAAGGTGTCTGTATAATAAACTAATTAGTAAACCCCACAGTCTGTGGCACTCTTAATGAGTGCTATCGGCTGGCCTCTGTAATAAAAATCCAGTCTGTCCCCTTTTGGGATTCAATTAAGGCGCACGCTGTCATATGTTCAGCCTAGCTGATCAATGAATCCATTCCGACCTTTGTCAGAACTCTTTGCAAGGTCATTGGCAGAAGTGAAGAAAGGCTTGGTTTAAAAAAAAAAATCAAATTTATACCAGCCAGTACCAGGCATCCAGACGCTTTGTGGTCAGTTGATATCAGCCAACGTCCTTTCCTTCAAAGGTAACCTGAGAGAGAGAGAGAGAGAGAGAGAGAGAGAGAGAGAGAGAGAGAGAGAGAGAGAGAGAGAGAGAGAGAGAGAGAGAAACATATTGGTATTTCTAACAGAAAGGTCCTTCTATTATTAAGAAAAGCATCATTGGCCAGTTAACATCATTTACCTTTGTGGGAATCTGATTTTCTTTCTTTAAGTTTATTATTTATTTATTTAAAATTCCACTCCTGTTGCAACGTCGCTCCTTCCAGCCATAATCTACTGATTCCATCTCTCTCTGGATGTGTGAGCGGAGGGTAAGCTTTGTGTAGTCGAGTCTCTATGGCTCCAGATGCAAGGGCCGTTATTATTATTATTATTAATAATTATTATTATTTTCTTTAAAAGAAAAGCAGTTAGAAACAATGATACTGCAATGGCTTCTTGAAGGTTCAAGATGTCAGGAAAATGCTCTTTTTTTAAAAAAAAAATAATTGTTTGATTTTTTGATGTGTTTTTGTGTGTTCCACTTGGCCTACTTAAGAGTCTTTCGAGTGTTGAGTTCTTTTTTTTTTTTCTTTCATTTAATTTTCTTTTCCACGACTTGAGAATTCTCCTGATGAGTCACAGCCAGCAACGCCTCAGACATCAAGTCAGCTGGTCTGATTGTCACCTGGGCCCCCGCTCTTGGTACGAGCCAGGAGACAACTGGGTGGAAAAGTGAATGACTTTGTGGTCAGAAATGGGAGGGAGGGAGAAGGAGGGGGGAAGGGAAGGAAGAGATGATGTTGCCCCCCCACAAAAAAATAATAAAATAAAATAAAAAAGAAAGAAATGGACTCATGACCTGAGTCATGAAAGTCATACTTTCACAGGAGCCATAAAATTCTAGTTTAAAGAAAGAGACCAGCAGGTGGAGGGGAAGAAAAAAAAAAGAATGGGGAGTTCTAATATCCCCAAGGAGGAAAACTAAAATGCAAAAGATACCCCGGCATTCCCGGCCTGCAGGAAGGTCCCTGGCTTTGTAGTGCTTTGAGCTAATTGAGAATTAAGATAACAGGCAGGCAGGCCTTAAAAGGTTTGCAAATCGGAATCATTTAAATCCCAAAGGGCCGGCTTCCACAATCTGCACCTTCGTCTTTAATGGACGGAAACCATGCTCTGGTCCCAATGAAACTTTTTACCACTAGATGGTTGTCGTTACTTTTACATTTCCCCAAGGCAGTGATGTCTCAGCCTCAACTGTCCAAGAAATGACATGGCTTGGTTTTGACCAGATTCATTCGGAAAGCTGGATCTGGTTTTTATTTATTTAAGGAAATGTATTAAATACATTTTAATTTTAAAATAAATGATGTAAATCAAATAATTTATTTTAAATAAATTTATTTTAAGTGGGGGGTTGGTGGTTAAGTTCTAGGGCTTGAACTCAGGGCCTGGGCGCTATCCCTGAGCTTTTGTGTTCAAGGCTGGGCGCTCTACCACTTGAGCCACAGCTCCACTGGCAGTTTTGTGGTGGTTAAAGGGAATTAAGTCTCACAGATCCTCAGATCTCAGCCTCCAGAGTCGCTGGGGAGACCAGGTGTGAGCCATTGGTACCTGGCAAGTTGTCCATGTTCTGTATTTTCCATTTCTGAAATCTGAGCTCAGGTTGTCATGCCAGGCTGGCACTCTACCACTTGAGACACGCCTCCAGCCCAGCCTTTTGCTGATTTATGATAGAATTAGAGTCTCGGGGACTTCTGTTTCCCAGGCTGGCTTTGAACGGTGAACGTCTGGAGATGAGACTTCAGAGTAGCTGGAATCCAAAGCCCTGGTGCCTGGCCCCTCATTTAAATTTCATGTCTCTGCTTTCTCAGTTTATCTTCTGTGTGGTTTCCAAAGCACGTTTTCCGCTCCTTTTTTAAGCTCATCATAAACCAAAATAAGTGTGAATTTCCAGCAGTCGGTCTTTGCCCTAAATATGCACAGGCAAGAGAAATGTTCTTTATTAATAATTCTTCCTTTCTTAAGTCATTACTTGGAAGGGCAGCACATTAATTAATTAATACACGCACCCTGAGGAAAATTAAACAGTTGAAATAATAAATGTAGACATGTCTCGGAATATTTGAATTGAATTGTATTATGTAAGTTACTAGCGAATTGAATCTGTAGTGTGTGGGCCTGACCCTAGTGCAGAAAGTGATTTATACTAAGAACTGAGAACTCCAGCCAGCAAAGAGTTTATACCTTTGCTTTTATTTTTTTCTCCAGTGCATTTGAAGGTAAGAATATAATTGCATAGATTTTTAAATGCAATTCGCGTTTTAGATTCACGATACGTGGACCTTGTTTTGCACATATGTCTTACGCAGCTACCCACTTCAAGGCTAATCAGAGTGGTATGTTTTATCTCATTTAAAAATATCCTTTGGTATACAAGACTGCGTATAGATCCCGCCAGACAAGTGAGCGGTCTGAGTCAGAGCTGGCGCTCAAATTTGTACAGGTTGCGGCATTTGGTTGTCATTAAAGAAAAGGATAAATTCAACAAGGTGAAAAGCAAATGAGCAATTTAGGCACCTGTCATCCCAGCTACTCAGTAACTGAGATCTGAGCATCATGGGTTCAAAGCCAGCCCAGGCAGGAAAGTCCAGGAGACTCTGATCTCCAGTGAACCACCAGAAAACCAGACATGGAGCTGTGGTTCAAGGGGTAGAGCGCCAGCCTTGAGCTGAAAGAGCTCAGGGACAGCGCTCAGGCCCTGAGTTCAAACCCCAGGAGTGATAATAATAATAATAACAATAATAATAATATAATAATAAAGCAAGTCGAGGCTCAGGGACAGCGCCCAGCCCCTGAGTTCAACACCCCAGGAGTAATAATAATAATAATAATAATAATAGAGCAAGAAGAGGCTCAGGGACAGCGCCCAGGCCCTGAGTTCAAGACCCAGGAGTGATAATAATAATAATAATAATAATAATAATAATAATAATAATAATAGAGCAAGAAGAGGCTCAGGGACAGCACCCAGGCCCTGAGTTCAAGACCCAGGAGTGATAATAATAATAATAATAATAATAATAATAATAATAATAGAGCAAGAAGAGGCTCAGGGACAGCGCCCAGGCCCTGAGTTCAAGACCCAGGAGTGATAATAATAATAATAATAATAATAATAATAATAATAGAGCAAGAAGAGGCTCAGGGACAGCGCCCAGGCCCTGAGTTCAAGGCCCAAGACTGACAAAAAAAAAAAAGAGCTAGGCCAAGAAGAAAGTGAACTTGTAACATGTGAGTAATACGTTCACATTTTCACCAAGATCTAACCAGAAAAAATTATAGGACTAAATCACAGAATTAAAAATTAAATTTAGAATTAGTGAGCCTTTCTTCTTCTTCTTCTTGTTCAGGGCTGATAAACTGAGGAAGCTGGGGTGATTATTTTTCTGGAAGCATTTAAAAATAGACTCCCAGCCTTCTTGAGTGATTTTTTTCCCTTGATGATGGCATATTTTAAGACCTCAGATTCGCCCAGATGACTGGCATGGCTCTTTTCAAGTGCTCTGATGAGCACTTGACATCCTCTGACGGCCGGGAGGGAACGGAGCGCAGGTTCCAGCAAGAGTCTAGGTGAGAGAGTTCCCAGCAAGGCTAACTCTTCTTGAGTAGCTAACGAATCAAATCACAGTGACTGTTCTATGGCCTAACGGATTCTGTTTTGGGGTCTCTTTGCAGGAAACAGAATTATATAGATGGTATATGGTATATATAGTATATATAATAGCATAATGTGGTGTATATATTATAACATGATATATAATGGTATATATATATAATTATACATGAATACCATATACATAACATAACTATATATACCATATAAAGGATATATAAGCACATATAAATAAATGTTTATATATTATATACTATATATTGTATGTAACACATGTATGTGTATATATGTATATATTGTACATATATGTATAGCATATTTATAATATGTTATATTGTATATTAGTATATATATTTATATTTAAATATATAATAATATGTAATATTATATAATAATATTTCATATTATGTAATATGTAATATTATTATATATTTACATTTAGATATAATGTAGTCTATATTGCATGTCATCCACAATATATCATATCTATTATATGTTACTTATTATATGCAATATAATATATCATACAAATAAACATATATATGACGTATAATATATTATATATTACACATATATCATATACAACATATATAATAATGTAACATATTAAGTATATAATGTACTTGTAAATAATATATTGTATACTGATACATTCTGTTATACATTTATATGTAACATATGTATAGCTCTATCGTATGTGTATTTTAAGAAATCATCTCCAATCACAATCCAACCACTGTTTTCTCGTGACAGTCTTTACGGTGTTTCAGCTGAGTCTGTGCAACGCCGCAGAGACACGAGGCCTTGGCTATGGAGGTGTGTGAAAGTTCTGGCGTGGGTAAACGTTTCCTCCTTGTGAAAAAAACACACATTACATCCAGGGCTGGGCAGGTGGCTCAGGCTGGCTTTGATCCCAGCACCAGCAAGCAGGGGACAGAAACCACACAAAGGATGCAGCCTGGCCCCAGAGGAAGCAAAGCAGAATAAAAATCAACTCAGTCTTCAAGGACAGCCACAACAACCACCAAACACAAGCAGCCACAAGCCACAGAGGACTCACCAGAGCACAGAGCCACAGCACAAGCCACGCCGAGTTTATATTTGGACAATTTAGGGGAGGGCAAAAAAAAAAAATAAAACACCACAGAACAAGAAGCATGTGCGGATAAACTCCAACACTTTTACTCTTCTAAATGAACAGCTATTTTCTGATTACTTCCCGGGGGAGAGGGCAGGGAACATACCTCATATGGAGATTCCCATATTTTGGTTGATTTTGTATTTATTTGTGATTCTTTCTTTATTTGACAATCCTGGGTCTTGAACTCGGGGCCTCAGCGCTGTCCCTGAGCTTCTTTTGCTCAAGGCTGGCGTTCTACCTCTTGAACCATAGCTCCACTTCTGATTTTTCCTGTGTATGTGGTACTGAGGAATCGAACCCAGGGCTTCCTGCATGCTAGGCCAGCACTCTTCCACTAGGCCACGTTCTGGGCCCCTGACACTAGTTTGCTTGTTTCTTGGTCTGGCATTTCTGCAAGGAAATAAGACTGACGTGCATCTCACGAAAGCTGAAGAGGCCGAAAAACTAAAATTGTCTTTCATAAACACAGAGAAATTAAATTTATATCTATATATTATATAAATGTATATATATTTAAAAAAATGGAAAATCCAATGGAAAATGAGAAAATTGTTGTCCTTAAGGTACTATGTTGTCTCTCATCTCTTTTGCTGTGTGTCTCTCATGTCTTTGCTGCTGTGGTCTCTTCATGGTGTGTGTGTGCACGTGTGAGTGTCAGCTGAGAGGCCCGATGACACCCCCAAAGCATTTGGCCCGCCATGGGAAACGTGTGTGGTCTCCCTCTGGTATTTCTTACTATGGTGATAATGGTTGGAGGCTGTGTCTAATCAAGTGCCGTGTTTCTTTTCTACAGCATCCGGGTAACACAAGGCTTTCCTTAGTAGGTTAAAAGCCAGGCAACCCATCCAATGCCTGCCATGTCTTCTTCTTGTCCAACCCTATTCCTAATCTTAATTGTGTTGTTTTTATTCCCCCCCACCCCGGAGTATTTAAAGGCAGGGATGACACCTGTCCTGCATTTGGGATTAAAATACGGGCGCGTTCATCTTACACCGACCTTTTCTCTAAACCTAGTAATTTTTTTGTCTCTTAAAGAGAAAAGATGCGTCTGCATCTTGTCAGAAACTCCAAGGCTGGATCTCAGACATCCACACATCATGCAGCATTACCTGCCCTCACCGAGCTCAGGAACTTAATTCCACAGTCAGTCCTGTTCTTCCTCCCCTCCTCCTCCTCCTCGTCCTCCAAAATAAAATAGCTGAACTGTGAAAATCACAAGCCCAAATCCAAGCAATAGAACTTTTCTACCAAGATAATTACCAGTGGAACCCGTTCCCCAAGATCATGATTAGTGACTAGTACATTGAAAGACCTTTCACATTTACACGAGGCCCTGGATTTCGGGAAAACCCGTTAAGGTTATGAATGTCGTATTAGTTACCTTTAATCCTTATTACTGTTGGGGATAGAATTTTAATGATTTAAAAAAAAAAACAGGCAGTGGTCACTAACGTCTTGTTATTAAAATTGGAGGGGGGAAAATCTCATAAAAAATTAAATGGATTAAGACTTCAAATGCACCATCCGCAAATGCATTATCTCATTATGGAGTTCAGTGAGCAGGCTAAGTGAGATGATGAGTAGTATTTATTAGTGGAAACGTGGAGGATTTATGCACAAATAGATTTTTTTTTTTGCTTCTGTTGCAACCCCGTAATTAAGAATTTGTCAGGGAAATCTGACCCTCCGGAGGTAGAAATTACTTTGTAAAATAAGAATGGCACGGCCGTTCATTCCCCCTACTGCACATACGGTAACTTGATTATTTATACATCAAAGGGATGGGCCCAGTGATGACCACGTCATATTGAAGATAGGAAAGAGGAAACCGAGAGAAAGAAAGGGAGGGAAAAAAAAAGAAAGGAAAGAAATCTCCGTGAGAAAACTAGAAGATAAGTTTCCTAAAGCATTTCATTTTCATATCAATTGAGAAGGCCCCGATTGGGCCTGTGGATTTACCGCTGTCAAAATTAATTTTTCTTTAATTCTTCAGGCCCGGACGTGCAAGCCTGCGTTTGCAGAGTGCAATTTTCAATGCTTACAGGTAGCTCTCTGGATCGATCAATGTGTCTTTATGAGAAATTACCGCTAATGTTACCCAGTGCACATTTTGTTTTATAGGCTAATAAGGTAATATGAAATGCCAATTCATTCATTAGAGGGAGGCTAAGTGCTGCAATGAAATAGGTGACAGGTCTGGGGGAGGAAAAAATAAATAAAAAATAAAACAGCTAGAGTGGTGGACAGAAAGGCAAAGAAGGGAGTTTTGTTTTAAATCATGAAATACTTAAAAAGGGGGTTTGCATTTTCTTTTTAATACCCGATTTGCTCTATAAGATACAGAAGTTTACTGAGAGTGGGGATGATGTTTCCTCGGTGAAATGGGCTCCAGAAAGGAATGCAGGAACCGCGGCTGGGTCTCAGAATCGTTTTCAAAGAAAAAGATCCTTCTATAGAATCACAGTGACCTCCCCCCCCCATTAGCTACCAACAGACATGGCGGAGTCCACAGGGAGATGACACAAAACGCACAGGTAACCTTGGAACATTCAAAAAATCAAATAATTCAACCACGTAACTGGGAGAGGACAGAAGGAGAGCCCCAATCAAATCTTACTAATTGTATAAAAATATAGATGGGTAAGATCATACTATCATCTCTGTCTGTCTATCTGTCTGTCTATCTGTCTATCCATCCATCCATCCATCCATCCATCCATCCATCTATCTATCTATCTATCTATCTATCTATCTATCTATCTATCTATCTATCCATCCTATTTATCCATTCATCCATCTGTCCATCCATTCGTCTGTCCATCTGTCTGTCTGTCTATCTATCTATCTATCTATCTATCTATCTATCTATCTATCTATATCTAGCTATCCATCCAATCTATCCATCCAATCTATCTATCTATGTATCTATGTATCTATGTATCTATGTATCTATCTATCTATCCATCCATCCATCTGTCTGTAAGTTCATCCATCCATCTATCTACCCATCCATCCACCCATCTGTCTATCCATCTATTTCATCTGTCCATCCATCCATCTGTCCATCCATCTTCTGTCCATTTGTCTGTCTGTCTGTCTGTCTATCCATCTATTTTGTCTATCTATCTGTCTATCTATCTATCTATCTATCCATCTGTCTGTCCATCTTTCCATCCATCTGTATGTCAGTCCATCCATCCATTTGTCTGTCTATCTCTTCATCTATTTTATCTATCCATCCATCTATCTATCTATCTATCTATCTATCTATCTATCTATCCATCACTCATCTACCATCTATACACCTGTCTAGGTATCTATCATCTAATTATCATCTAGCCATCATCTATCTTTCTTTTTTGTTGTTGTTATTTTTTCTTTTCCAGGCCTGGGCCTTGAACTCAGGGCCTGGGCGCTGACTCCTTTTGCTCCAGGCAGGTGCTCTACCACTTGAGCCACTACGGTACAGAACTACTTCTGGCTGTTCTGTGGTGAAGTAGAGACACGAGTCTTACAGACTTTCCTGCCCGGGCCGGCTTCGAACCGAGGCCTTCAGATCTCAGTCTGGAGTGTGTGAGATGACAGCGTGACCCACTGGCGCTCCTGATGAGATGTATGGGCCTCCCCTCCCTTCCCGCTACTTCCTTCCCCACTTTTCAACGGATCCCGGCTAATAATTGTGTACATATATGACGTATGTCCTGGGTACACCATATATATATTTACACACATACACATATGCATAAATAAAACGCACACAATTATATAAATCCATAACATACACAAGTGAATTATATAAAGTAAATACATCTAGAGATGAATAAATTTCAATAGAAATGCATATTTATGCATGTGCACATACATATGTATATATACACATATATGCACAGGACGTATATGTGGATACATAAATATATATATTGATGCAATACATATAATATATCTTTATACTGCATAGTCAATGCTCTCTATAGCCATTCAGGGCATATACGTGTGAATACCTGTATTCAGGCTCTTCCTCAGTGTGGAATCCAGAGTGACTTCCGCTCTGAACACACGTCCCTAGGCATCTCCCTCTAAGCCCACCCCAGCGTGCATTTAAATGCACAGGGAATGGAAATGCTTCTGAAGGACGCTTCTCCTCTCTGCCACTCTGTCTCAGCGTGTCTTTATAATCTGGAGTATTTCCACCAAGCATCTATATGGAGAAGATGTGGCGCGAATGGAATATTCACCTGGCCCTGCTGCAATGTCTTCTTGAGGGCGGGGAGTGTGGCCTAGTGGTAGAGAGCTTTGCCTAGCATGCCTGAAGACATGGGTTCGATTCCTCCGTACCCTATACAGAGGAAAAAGCTGGAAGTGGAGCTGAGGCTCAAGTGGTAGAGCTCTAGCCTTGAGTGAAGGAAGCTCAGAGAGATGGCTCTCAGGCCAAGTTCAAGGCCAAGAATGGGCACAAAAAGAAGGAAGGAAGGAAGGAAGGAAGGAAGGAAGGAAGGAAGGAAGGAAGGAAGGAAGGAAACACTTCTGGTTTATTTGGTGTCATTCAATGAAAATTCTAATATTTTTCAATGGATGTTGAATTACTGCTTTTTTTTTCATCTACCCATGCAAACAACACCCCCTCCCCAGTGTAAGATTTGATCCCTGCTTTCTTTCCACCATGCATTTGCTTACCTTTGGGGGGGGGGGATCATGCAGGAATGTGAATTCTCTGAATGACTTGAGCAAGTTGCATTTGTGTGTCTGTGTGCGCACACACACACACACACACACACACACACACACACGTGTGTGGTTGCTTTGTCCTTGTTTATGAAGACACGTGATTTGTTGGGAAAGGAAAACAAGACAAACCATAGGAGTCATTCAGTGAATAAGAGGATAAAGGGGGAAAAAAAAACTCCAAAAATATCTCTTTCCAAAGGATTAGATTTTCATCCATGGCAATAAAAAATAGATGAGAAAAAAAATAATAAAACACCAACGTTCCTTGTCCCAGAGTTGACAATTCAAGAGTAAATTATATCACTAATTATAGTCTATTAAAAGATTTGGGAGTTTTTAATGGAGGTCATCATTCTCCTTCTAGATCTTTCTGTGTCACAGGACTCAGACAGACAGTCACACTCATTTAGAAATAATCTATGTTCAGTGAAGTTTTAGTTCTTGGTCACGTCCCATGAAGTTTAAACCATCAATTACAGCCGGACGGGAAAACTGGCCCCCTGTTAGGAATGTCAGTACAGAGTTACAGGGAAACCTGTCTTTTTGCTGTGGTTGTTGATTTTTTGTTGTTGTTTTCCTGTTAAAAATACAATATAGCCAAGCACTGGTGGCTCCCGCCTGGCACCCCAGCTCCTCAGGAGGCTGAGATCTGAGGATCACAGGTTCAAAGCCAGCCCGGGCAGGAAAAGTCCAGGAGACTCTGATCTCCAGTGAACCACCAGAAAACCAGACGTGGAGCTGTGGTTCAAGGGGTAGAGCGCCAGCCTGGAGGGAAAGAAGCTCAGGGACGGCACCCGGAACCTGAGTTCAAACCTTACCATCAGCAACGACAACACATAAAGAAAACACATTGTGCTATTTCACACAAACACTACGTTTTAACCCCCATGTCTTAGCATCAGGAACCCCTTGGCAAAAAAAGAAAAAGGTCCAGACCTTGGGCTATTCAGATGAGGTCACTTTATACAAAATCTCCCTCCCCGCCCCCCATCCCTCTTTTCCTAATTTCAGGGGGAGATATATATATATTTACATATATATATATACATATAATATATATTTACATCTACACATATAATATATTTACATATATACATATAATGTATTTACATATATCTATATACATATAATATCTCTCTCTCTCTCTCTCTCTCTCTCTCTCTCTATATATATATATATATATATATATATATATATATATACTTAGGTTGGATCTTGGAGATTTCTAAGAATTCCTTCACACACACACATCTCATCTTCAAAAAGAAGAAGAAGAAAAAAAAATCCCCCTATAAAGGACTTCAATTCCACCCCACCCTCCAGGCCCACAAATACACAATTAATTGACCTTAGACACCAGAATGCAGAAGCTGATTTCCCTCTTGTTGAGACCAGAAACAGCCAGCTCTCTCTCTCTCTCTCTCTCTCTCTCTCTCTCTCTCTCTCTCTCTCTCTCTCTCTCTCTCTCTCTCTCTCTCTCTCTCTCTCCTGCCAACCTGGAGAAACATTTTGAGCAAACAGCCTTGGGCAGTGAGGTAAGCCTCCAGACACCAAACACCCCTCAGGACATTCTCTGAGTTTTGAACATCAAATGGCCCTGGATCACTTGAAGTCGAATCCTGGGAGCTGAGAAGGCCAGGGACTGCAAGGGGACAGCTAATCACACTCAAATTCAATTGTCTCGTTAGGGTCGCTTCCAAATTTCTATTTTTCAAAAGCTCATTTAGACAAAAGAGCCCGTGTGTGTGTGTGTGCGTGTGTGTGTGTGTGTGTGTGTGTGTGCATGTGTGTGTGTTGAGTCATTGCTGAAAAGTCACTTCTGATTTTTCTATACATGAGGATCCATTTTGGTTCTGCAAATAATGGCTACCTTGATCCATGGGGAATCGTTGTGAAATCTAAGATCTTGAAGGTTGTACTTAGGGAAAAAAATAAATATATATATATATGGATATATGTATGTATGCGTATAGGTATTATATTATAAATGGGTATCTCACAGTACTTTCTCTGCAGTTTAACCTCGGTGCAGATTGAGACGTTTTTGTGTTTGCATAGATGTGTTCCAGAACAAGTGACAAACCCCGGCGAAATGCTTTTATTGTAGACACCATCACGTGGGTTTCTCCTAAGAGAGACGATTTTCAGCTCAGCTTTGTACCTGATGTGAAAGGAACAAGACAGGCAGAAGGGCAGAGAGGTCAAAGGCAGGTGAGTTTATTTGTCTCACAAGAGTTGAGTTGTTTCTTCTAGCCAGCTACCTGTGAATGATTAATGAAGTGGGGGGGGAGGCAGAGAAAAGAAGAAAAAAAGAAGAAAAAGGTAAAAAAAAATGCTTTCTCTGTTCCTCAGAAAAACCATATCCCAGAACAAATGTGATCCCCAAATCCTTTCCTTTCCAAAGGAAACCATGCTAACTTATTTATGAATTTTCCCCCCCAGCATTTACTTAAATCTTTTTTGTTTCTGCTGGTGTTGGGATTGGAGAGGAATTGCTTTCTGAGGAAGAATATATATATTTATATATATAGATATATATTCTATATAAATTGTCATGATGTTATTTTTCTTATGGAAAGGGGATTTTGTTGTTGTTGTTATTGTTTTGCAAAGTTGCGTGGCGCTAGTGAAAAGCCCGAGATTAGAAAACTCCACACCACAGATGTAAACACAGCCAGACACCAATTAAGTATCAGGATAGATTTGTCCCTGGAACCAATTTGATTCTGGAATTTACTGAGTATAACGGGCCATGGTTTCAAGGACAGACTTCGGCCAAACAAGGATTCTCAGGAGGAGAGAAATACTCCAGAATCCTCTGAAAAGGAAGATGTTTTCGTACGCCTCTACGTTTTCTTTGGACTTTAGATATCTTGTGGAGAAAGATAAAGTTATGTGTTTTTTTGTCCCTTCCCCCTAGAATTTGCACATTCAATGAAAGAAAAAAATTTTTAAAAATCCCTTCATTATGGTCAAGTTCATTAACATTTATTTTCACCTTGATGATAATCAGGCCAAAGAATTCTGAGCACTTATTTTGGTTTGTTTCGGTGGGGCCGCCATTTGAACCCAACGCTATACATTTCAAACAGTTGTATTATTTTGCTTTTAGTTACCATTTTATGGCTGGTGTGTGTGTGTGTGTGTGTGTGTGTGTGTGTGTGTGTGTGTGTGTGTGTGAGCTCCTTTTCTCCCACAAAGCACTCACAAAGGTGAGTTAAATATCCTGTAGGGTCAGCAGAGCTTTTCTAAAGACAGAAAGAGTAAATCTGGCAAAGGAGACCTTGTCTATTAGAAACCAGCGGTGCTCACGGCAGCTAAAAAAGCAGATTTCCACCTTAATTTCAGTACTTATCCAAGCAGCCCTGGGTGGGCATTCTTTTTCCACTAAAATATTATATATTTATATTTAAATTTTTTTGCCAGTCCTGGGCTTGAACTCAGGGCCTGAGCACTGTCCTTGGACTTTCTCAAGGCTAGAGCTCTACCACTTGAGCCTCAGCACCACTTCTGGCTTTTTCTATGCATGTGGTACTGAGGAATCGAACCCGGGTCTTCATGCATGCTAGGCAAGCACTCTACCACTAGGCCAAACTCCCAGCCCTCCACTAAGATATTTTATTTCCTATTGACTCCAATGGAATTAAAGCACCGCTACTATGCACAAAGAAAGGTAAGTCTCCTTGGCTCAGAAGAATTTGTTTTAATGGATTAAGTCAGCTGTAAAGCCTTAATTGCATTATTATACACTGGATTCTTATCTCCAACTTTCACACCTGTATGTCCACCCGAACATATATATATATATATATATATATATATATATAATTTTTTTCTTTCTTTCTTTGGTTGAATGCGATCAGATTGGTGATTCAGGAAAATGAAAGCTGGTCCCTGGCTGTATATTCTTAAATGTCATCCCTTGAAAGTGCTTTGACTTTTATTTTCTATTTACTCTGGTCAGTGTAAATTTCTGTGGGTTTTGCTCGTGAGGGGAAAGGGGATTTGAGGATTTGTACTTCGTGGTTATTAATATTTGACTTTGTTAGTGCTATCTATTTACTATATGACTTTTGAAAAAAATAGAAGAAAGAAAGGGGAAGAAAAGAATTCGGCTATTTGTCCACAGCTCTACAAAGGCGTGGAGAGGGGTTTGGCCTGCAATCTCTGCCTCTGTCTCTGTCTCTGTCTCTCTGTCTCTCTCTCTGAGCGTTCAGCTTCTCAGCCAATGGCGTTTATTCTTCCTGGGTGGAATAAACATGATATTGTGACATGGTGACAGAATGTCTTCTGTTCAAACACGGTCACCACTGTCCCATCTTGCTGTTGAGGGGCAGGATTAAGAGAGGGATCGCTTATTTCACAGGGGAAGGGAGCCCTCCGTTTGCTTGCACTCAAGGCTGGCGCTCTACCACTTGAGCCACAGCACCACCTCTGCTTTTTCACTGGTTCATTGGAAAGTCCCACAGACTTCACTTCCAGGGCTGGTTTTGAACCTCCATCCTCAGATCTCAGCCTTCTGAGTTGGCTGGGAGGACAGACGTGAGCCACCAGCAGAGCCCAGCCTGACAATCAAACTATTTCTGAAACCAGCTGAAGGCGGCATTTTTGCAAAAGCTCTCCCGAGACCAAGAATGGATTCCTTGTAATCGACAGACTATTAAAAAAAAAGAACAACTAGCGGCAACATGTATGAGGAGAAGCCAGGCTCTGGGGAATTCACTCACCAGGCCACAGTGGCCTCTCTTCGGAGAAAAGTTCCTCTCCTGGTTAGTTCAGAGTACGAGCAATCGAACTCCCTACCTTACACACTATATTATAGTTTGCTCTATGACTAGATGATGCTAGGCTAGGTCATGTTAGATATAAAAAAATTTCCCTCTGTGGCCACCAGGGGACAGCAGCCAGGCTTCGGCCCAGCTGACCAGGGGCTCAAGTCGTGTGTGTGTGTGTGTGTGTGTGTGTGTGTGTGTGTGTGTGATGATACCAACATGGCATTATGCTCTGTAATTCTCACTGTAACTCTTCACCTCAGCCTTGATTCTCCAGAAAGATAAAGTTTCGTGATAGTTAATTCATTCCAAGATGCACCTTTGATTTACTGGATTGTCGCCAGAAGAAACAAAACAAAATAGTAATAATAATAATAATAATAATAATAATAATAATAAATATCTTCGGATTCACCATTGCATGCATAATATCCTTACACGTTTTTCTCTTGTGCTAAGCCTGTTGTTTTTGTTCTGCTTCATTTTTTGTTTTATTTATGTATTTTTTGTTTTTGTTTTTTTTTGCCACCTACATGAATCTTCTTGGCATTAACCAAACTTATTTGAGCCAATGCACCCAGACAAATCCCGTGCAGATGGGTTGTGTGCCAGGAGGCTCTTTCTTTCCCACGTATGTGTGTTTTCTAATGCTTACATCGAATTAAACACGCATTCAGGTTATCTACCATCACCTTTGAACCTGTAATCGTCTCCACCGCTCACGTTGTGTCCAAAGACACAGAACCTTTGATAACAACGGCAATCAAATTTTGCCTCGTGGTTTGTTTTTCGCCCCTGCTGGGTTACTCTAATTTTATTTTCTCCATCAATCCTTGTCATTGGAGGGTGAATATTCTTCTCCTAGAAATGACTCCCAATGCGAAGAGAGGTAAATTAGAGGCAAGGAGACATTCATTAAGTTGTCTTTAGAGTTGTAGAGCTCTGACAAGAAGCCAAGAGTCTCGCTCAAGGCTGACTGCTAATTTGTTACACATTGTGTATATATCGCCACTGGGTACCATGTTTGTGGAGAAATGTGTATACATATGTGTGCTGGAATGAAATAAATGCAACTGTGACGGCTATCTAACGGGCTAGAAAACAACAGAAAGCAACACAAGACAAAAACAAAGGTGAGCTCAAATCTGTTATCCAAGACACACGGCAGAGGTTGGAAACATTCAGTACCCAGAATATCCCCACCATCATCATGATTGTGTTTTAAACCCAGTATCACGTCATAGTTTACCGGACAGTAGATTTTTTTTCACTGTTTGCAAGTGGAAATCCCCATTTCACCAGAGGAAATAAATACGAGTCTCGGAATTTCAAACCTCCAGGTCACAAAACCAAACACCAAAATAAAACAAAAATAAACAACCTCCTTTATCCCATCAATTTGATTCCAGAAACCCAGAGGCATGGACTTCCACAGTGCAATTTTTCTGTTTCTTCTTCAGGAAATAATCACACACACACACACACACACACACACACAGATGATAACTTCGATACTAGAGAGAACCAACCTGTCACACGTGAATGAAGATTCGCTTTCCAGTCCTGGTAAAGACAACGAGGGTTTATGATCGGTTAACCAGAGGCCCAGGGAGAAGGTGAAGGTTTAGGAATTGTTCTGCATGCCTGACCTTCTCAACCCTTAAAACCTAGACTCAGTGCCTTTCTGACAGGGCCACGAACAGGCCACGGGAGAGCCTGGAGCCAATTGGAAAGCTGGGCTGTAGCCTGCCATTTTGCTGCCTTCAAACATCATGATCCTAGAAGCTGATATCTGTTCTCCGTGTCTCCAGATCACCTAGGAAATAAGAATAAACTGGCCCAAGTGGTAACGAGTGGCAGATGCATCCATGGCCTACCAGGAATTTCACAAAGAATTTTTCAGATCGCTTTCTCCTTGACCGAATTCAACACAGATGTGTGATAATTTGCAAATCAGTGGCTTGAAAGACACCACATTGAAGCCTTGCGGTTTCTGCCTCTTGGTCTTTTAATCTGTTGACCTATGACTTTATTTCTTTTCTTATTTACTTATTTAGTCAGTCCTGGGTTTTGAACTCGGGGCCTGGGTGCTGTCCCTGAGCTCTCTTTCCCTCCAGGCTGGTGCTCTACCACTTGAACCACAGCTCCACGTCTGGTTTTCTGGTGGTTCACTGGAGATCAGAGTCTCCTGGACTTTCCTGCCCGGGCTGGCTTTGAACCTGTGATCCTCAGATCTCAGCCTCCTGAGGAGCCGGGATGACAGGCGAGAGAGCTCATTGGAGATCTCCAATGAACCACCAGCAAACCAGACGTGGAGCTGTGGCTCAAGTGGTAGAGCACCAGCCTGGAGTGAAAGAAGCTCAGGACTGGTAATAATAATATTATTATTATTATTATTATTAATAATAATAATAATAATGCAATTTTCAGTCAAGCAGAAGAAATATCCACAGTACTGACTCACTCCCCTGATCAGACTTCTGGAATCTACCCAGAGGAGGAAACAGCAGGAGATGGAAGCTTCTGTCTCCTCCTTGTGACTTCTCTTGAAACACAAAAGAGAGAGAGAAGTGCAGTGCCCCCGGGCGAAAGAGACTTTTCTCCTCTGGTTATTAAAGCCCCACATTCCCACCTTCCCAGGAGAAACCCACCAAGAGAGGTGAGTGTGTCAGGTCACACACACACACACACACACACACACACACACACACACACACACACATGAGACTCAAGCTCAGAGAATCCTCCATCCTTCCTCAGCCCCTCCCCTCTTCTTCACCCACTGACCCCCCTCCGCCCTTCTCTCCATCCCCCCAGAATTACTGTCCTTCCAGTACTTTCTAGGGGACTTTGAAAAGGGAAGGTTCAAAGGGCTCGCCTTTCAAGCTCCTTTTCTCATGTCGTATACTTTCAACTCCTGATTTCAAAGTACCACTTGCTTGGTGTTCAAAGACCACCAGCCACACAGGGGGTGGGGGTGGCACTGGAGTTAAAAGGTGGAATACAAAGCTTGTCTGACATTCCCAGTAATACCGTGCTTGCAGGCGCAAAATGATAACACAACCTGAAGCATCTCTCAATCACTCGGCCCATCTAGGATTAAAAAGTAATAATAATAAAAATCCAGGAACAGATGCATGCTAAATATGTATCTATTTATTTATTTTGCCATCGCTGTGGGTGTTTTTTTTTTTCCTCTTGATCAGGTCCAGTGAGAGTCTAACTGATAGTTTTGAAGTACCCGCTTCTCACTCTGTTCGCATTAGAATGAGTGGGGACAGGAAACTGGAAGAAGAATCAAAAAAAAGAAAAGAAAGGAAAAGAAAAGGAAAGGGGGAAAAAAACCCACCTCACCCACAAAACCTATAGAAGTTACAGAAGAATAGCTAACTAAAAAAGTCCCTTCCAACAGCTAAAAAGAAAATAAAATGCAATCCAGCCCTATTCTGGCCGAGTATACATCTTCTTCCCTCCCCCCTTTTCCCCTCTCTTTCCCTCTCTCTCTCTCTTTTTCTTCTTCCCTTTTTATCTGCCTGCCCAGAGTTGTGGAACCTCCAGTAATTGGTCCTCAGGGAAGCGAAGAGACCTCTGCTTTTATGACTTCATTCTTTGTGTTGTACACATGTGGGCATCTCTCAGGAGATAAACAAAAGGGGAAAAAAAACACCTCACCATCACCACCCCCACAAAAAATAAAAAAATAAACACCCCAAACCACCTATGTGTTGAAAGAGGTGGAAATTGCCTGGACCTAGACACCAAATTGAACGCTGTCTTGATTTCCTCTCCACGTCTGAAATGAGTCCAGAGCCTCTTCCTTAGATCCCTTCAACAAATGTGCATTTTCTTTTCTTTTCCTTTTCTTTTCCTCTTCTCTCTCCCTTCCCCACCACTCCAGGAGTTGTTTCCTGTTTGAAATCAAACATTCTCACATCTGCTCTCCCCCACTCCTTCCCCCCATCCTCCCCTCCCTCCCCATTCTTGTATTCGTGGCTGTATGGCCTCCAACTTCTCAAATCCTTGTGTTTTACCTGTTTAGTCTTTCCACCAGCGAAGCCTCTTGTGAGTGAGTGTGGGTCACACCTGCAATCGCAGCTACTCAGGAAGCTGAGACGGGTTGTGTGTGGGTTGGGGGGTAAAGCCTTCAAGACCCAATCTCAACCCACAGCTGGGTGGAAAAATGGCTCACCAGCCATTGCACCCCATTTGTGAGATTGAACACAGGATACACTATTCCCAAATAATGTGTGTGTAAAAAATATATATATATACGTATACACATAATATGTAATAGCTATATAGTTTTATAGAGACTATATAATTATATAATATGTAAATGGATAAAAAATATATACATATATTTAAATAAGATATATACATTGCATGCAAATGTATACTATAGACACATACATATGTTTATATATATATTTTATCTATAATATATATGTAAAATCTTGCCAATCAACCAATTTACAAACCTGGCAAACCCTCCTGAGAAATCAGTTAAAGCACGCAAAGGTTTACATACTGCTGTGTAGGGTTTTGTCTTATAGAATCAGGTCAAACAGATCCATTTACAGACATACACCCATATACACAAATTAAGCAAAAAAACAATATACAGCTCTTCCAGGCCTTAGCCCAGTGTTGTGCAATTTGCATAAAAGGTCTTCAGGGCTTTGTACATTAATATCTCTGACTGAGCATGTTTATGGAAATAGGTCATTATATATATCCCTAATAGACTGCAATTTGTTCTGTTTAAAAACAGATTTTTTCCCCCTCCTTTTGGTATTAATAGTTGTGAATAAACACCGAGGTATCAAACATTCCAAAACATAAGCAATACATTTGTTTCTCACCCCATCACGGTGTTTAGGCAACAGATAATTAGAGCAGCTATTTTCCTAAAACGGTGAAATATTTAACTTCGATTTCTTTGACTAGGAAGACGATTGGAAGATATGTCAGTATCTGTAAAAATACGAATGTTCAGCAGGAGGCAAAAATAAACCAAAAAAAAATCATTGAAACACATTGTCTAAATCTTTAGCACATCTTCAGTATATGTGGGTTTTGCAATCTCTCTCTCTCTATATATTATATATAATATATATAATATATATATATGGAGACATTTTAGGTAGTCTCAATTCAATGGGCCATCCAAGTGGCAAACAAAAAGTTAAACATCTATCTAATTATTTCAGTTAATATACAAGCGTGAAGCATTCAGATTCCTAATTAAGAGACAACGCACCCTGTCAGAGACATCTGCACGGGCTATTGAACATTTTCTAGATTGTTCCATAATTACCCAGCTAAATGGTTCGAAAAACCTCAGCGGTGAAGGTACCCACTGAAAGGAAGGATGGCTTCTCCCAGTAAAAAACAATTGCCATGCCCGGGACAGAGCTTGATTCCATGCATTCACGTTGGAGGCTTTTATGGGAACATGTTTTAATTAATGTCCTGCACAGACAGTTAGCAGCAAATGGTGTTCAGACATGACTGAGGTGCGGAAGGCAGACTGTGACCCATCTTTCTCCGTCAATCCCCCAATACAGGTTATTATCCGGTCTTAGGTATTGAGGATAAATCCTGGTAATGGATCACAAACGCCAGAACCCATCGGCAAGTCACTGGCTTTGTACTCTCGACTGCCCTGACCGTTTTTATCATTGCCTTCCTCTTGTTCTTTAATCAGAGAACAGACGTCAGCTTTGCCTCACTCAGCACAGTGGTGAGGCGTTGGTTTGTTATTTTATTTTTATTTTTATTTGCAAGAGGCCTTGGGCGCTGTCCCTGAGCTCCTTTCCCTCCAGGCTGGCGCTCTACCACTTGAACCACAGCTCCACGTCTGGTTTTCTGGTGGTTCACTGGAGATCAGAGTCTCCTGGACTTTCCTGCCCTGGCTGGCTTTGAACCTGCGATCCTCAGATCTCAGCCTCCTGAGAAGCTGGCACCTGGCACTTCTCTCCCAGATTTTTCAATAGGAGAATAATAGATTTCATTTATTTCTTCTTCCTCCTCCTCCTCCTCCTCCTTCTTTTCTTCCTCTCTCTCTCTCTTTCTCTCTCTCTCTCTCTCTCTCTCTCTCTCTCTCTCTCTCTCTCTCTCTCTCTCTCTCAGTTAGAGCTCTACCACTTGAGCCACAGTACCACGTCTGGCTTTTTCTACGTATGTGGTACTGAGGAATCGAACCCAGGGCTTCACGCATGCTAGGCGAGCCCTCTACCACTAGGCCACATTGCTGGCTGAGGTTACATTTGTTATCCGAGAGAAGGATATATACTTATATATACATATATACACACATATATATGCAAATACACACATGCATGTTTATATGGATTGATTAGCAACTTTAGTTCTTTTATTCTTTGTGGCTTGGTTTTATGTTTTCTCTGCAGAAACCAAGACCCTTGTTCTTAATGGGAAGGCTTTCTGCCATATGCAAGTATTTCTTAGAAACTCACAGGACGCATCCTTTTTTTGTTGTTGTTTTTGAGTTAAATCATTTTGTACCTCTTTTGAAATTTCACCCTTTTCCTCAGATGGTCGATTCCTCAGCCTGGACAGTGCTCCAAAAATTCTCTCATTTGGAGTTGCCATTTAGAGTGGGGAAATCTCGAGAGCTAAAGCTGGATTCGGGGACAGACTGTCAGAGTACCCAGTTTGGATATTGATAGGAATCTTTCCATATTTTTTCCTTATTTATTTTTTTTTGAATTTTTGATCTTCTGCTTTGCCCAACCTCTTTTGACTTCTGGTTTCCATTCCTGACCTCAACCTGACCACGGCGACTTGTAGCCCATGAAATGAACGGATGGGCCGAATTGATTTTATGTGGCATTGCTTTCCTTGTCTTTCCTTCCACGCAGGCTATTAAGCAAATCGTCCCTTCCACAAAAGCCAATTCGTTTATTTATTTCCTTACTCTGGCTTCTATCGATCATGAAATAATCGGATTATAGTATCAGGGAGGCCCAGTGTAATTTTTCCTCTTGGCTGGAGCCTCAGACATTTTCAGGATGAGGACCAGCAATTAGCAAATCTGCAGATCAATGGTATATTTATGTAAAGTTGACTAGAAGAGGTCATTCTGTTTCAGAGCATTGATTAGGCAAAGGGCTGTTGTCCAATCCAGACCACAGCTTCGGGGACAATGACAAATGCTACTAGGGCCACGTGAAGACATGCGAGAGGTATCAGAGGCGAGAAGGTGTGGATTGATCAACTCGAATAATAACCCTAAGCAGAATATAACAGGTGTTCTCTCACACATTGAGCCACTGAATTAAAAAAATACTCATACTAATCTTGAGATGACCGGTCCATTTATGACCTTCTTTTCCGATCTTGTTTCTACAGAAGCCTGATAAGGTAATATTCTTGGGCCCTTCCAAGTGGAAGTGCTTCCTTCTCTTCCTTTCACTTGAAATATTCAGAATACAGGATGATGCCACCTGGGGTAAGTTCTTACCACGTGTCACTAAAGGAGAGGCAAATGTAAAACTGTCATGGAAGGGTTCAAAGCTTCAAGCTTATTTGGTGGGATTTTATCTTCCTCGCTTGGCTTATTTCTGCCCATGTCCTTGGAGAACTGAGACTTCAAACTGCCTGGCCAGATGGTAGAAAAAAAACATAATTCTGGGGAGGGGGAAGCTTCCCCAAGTATGGACCAGCCATAACTAAACGTATTATTAGCCGTTTTCATCTTCTTCTAGGTTGTTTGCTTTTCTTATAGTCACCGAGAGTGTTAACAAATTCATAACATGCCAACAGCTTTAAAATAAATTATTACTGCATTTATTTGGGGAACAGGTGTAACATTCAGTCATGTGTGCTTTACCAACAAGCATAATAAATCACGATAAAAATAATAATCACGATTGGAGCTGTCTAGTATTGAAAAAAGAAAAACAACCCTGTAGCCAAATTGGTGAAATGGTTTTAGCCCTGGGTTAGATTCTTAGCATGTACAATTAGCCCGAGTCCTGGCTTCCCCTATTGGCTTTCTGAATATCCTTTCTACCATTACTTCAAAAGAACATGGCAGGGCCGGGAGTTTGGCCTTGTGGTTAAAGTGCTTGCCTAGCATGCACGAAGACCCGGGTTCGATTCCTGGGTACCACATACATAGAAAAAAGCTGGTAGTGGTGCTGAGGCTCAAGTGGTAGAGCTCTAGCCTTGAGAAAGTCCACGGACAGTGCTCAGGCCCTGAGCTCAAGCCCAGGATTGGCAAAAAAAAAAAAACAAAAGACCATGGCAGCCCCAATTTCAATACACTTCATTAGTTAAGAAACGGAAGTGTCAATACAACAATGTGCTGTTAAGTAGCAGGCTTGATGGTGTCTACAAACCTTTTCAGACTGTACAATATAGTCAGCGTCATAACTGACAATGTAACTGGCATTCTCTTCTTAGTCCTACCGTGCGCTGGGGAAGTGCTGTAAGTAAAAACAAATGATTGCCATCACTTCAGGTTTCTATTGTGACTTCTGTTTCCCAGGAAAGGATTATTTCTTCCTTTTTGGGGGTCCATCATCAGGCTTGAACTCACAGCCTGGACACTGTCCCTGAGCGCTTCAGCTCCAAGCTGGCCCTCTACCAGTGGAACCCTGGCTTTTTCTGAGTAATTTATTGAACTTAAGAGTCTTCTGGGCTCTTCTATCCTGGCCGGCTTTGAACCACAATCCTTAGATCTCAACCTCCTGAATAGCTCAGATGACAGGCTTGAACCCCTGGCACCCAGAAGTTATCTTCCTTACTTTTCTCTATCTTTTAATTATATGATTCAAAAGAAAAACACGGACAAATAATATTTTAAAGAATAATTGCTTCTGACAATTCCAACTTCAAGAAAAATTTGTTTAGAATGACAGGGGAAAGAAAAAAAAATAACAACAACAACAAGAAGCTTTCAGCCCTGAATCCTCAAACTTTATTACTCTTGTTGACAGGATCATTCATTCTTCTTGAAAATACAGATAAGTGTTTATCCTCAATTTAAGAGACTTTTCCCCTCGGCGTAGGTCAAGAAATTATTCACATTTAAGAAGAGATGAGAAAAATGTAAGCTAAAACTAAGTCCAGAAACATAAAAAATAATTCCAGATTGATGTGAGAATGATTTCATGACCATTACGCATGTAGATACGGCCCTGGAGAAATTGACCTTTTACAATTTTAAGTTCATTAGCGTTGAACATTCATATACAATTTCAGGGGGAAAATCGCACTAGAATGTTAGCGTGAGTTGGTCTATAAAGTTAGGGGTGAGGAGTGCGTGAACTTGAATGCTGATGGTAAAGAATCACTCACACACACACACACACACACACACACACACACACACACAGAGTAAGGTTTGAAATGTGATCCTCTGATCTCAGCTTCCTGAGTAGACAGGGATACAGACGTGATAAACTGATTTACAATAGCCTTTTACGTATTTAAAGACACTGTGTACACACATAGTCTTTAATTAATAAAAATAATGTGTTCAATGTATCTTGATTTTTTTTAATGCCAATCTTGGGGGCTTGACCTCAAGGACTGAGCACTGCCCTTGAGTATTTTTTTTTTTTTAGCTCAAGACTAATGCTGGACTATTTGAAACACAGCTCCAATTCTGACTTTTTGGGGAATAATTGGAAAGATTCTCACGGACTTTCCTGTGTGGGCCTGGCTTTGAACCCACAACCCTCAGATCTCAGCTTCCTGAGAGGCTGGATGACAGGCAGAGTCACCACCTCTGGCAATGTCTCTGAATCAAGACATACGGTCCTCACACACTGCCATGTTGAATGGCATCTTTTGTCCAGATCCTTAAAGATCATGGAAAACAAGTGAATTCTTGGGTTGTTTTTTTTTTTTTAAGATGGAAAAAGAAGAATGCAAAGGGTGAAAAAAATAAAAAATCCAACCACAACCTGCTGGCATTCTCAGGAAAATGTGATTCCGTGTGTGGCGTCTCTGAGTTGACAGTTGTGTCTTTTCCCCAGCGTTCAGGGTCGTCCATGTCTGTGGAGGTGAGAGGGCGGTGCTGTGGTCCTGGCACTGGCACAAGAAGGATAAGCAGGGTCTGCACGGTGGGGTTTCCTGGCAGAGGCTCTCCTCCTTCCTCTCTGGACCTGGGCCTGCTGCTGGGTTTGCATATGTTCGTGCGTGGGCCTGTTCACTCGCGAGTGATTAATTACTGCAATCGGATGTCAAAGGGAGACAGTCAAGGTTGGAGGTAAAAAAAAACAACTTTAAACTCCAGAAAGGAAAAAAAAATGACAGCAGGCAGGGGTGTGTGAACAGCTGAGTTGACTTGGTCGGCCTTTTGGATGAATTCCCTGAGCCTTCTATCTGCATGGAGGAAGCCAGAACAAAGTTAACTTTCCCCACAGCCCCCCTCTAAGGTCAGAACAGTTCTCAGTTCTCGCTTACAAGGTGAATGACACAGGCTCTAAACGCCACACTGGAGGCCAAGGTAACAACTCTGGCTTTTATTTACACACACAAAAAATGAGGCGTTTGTAAATTGTTATGATGAGGTGTTATAGAAAGGTTCCGAGTTCAGAGGTTGGGTGATTTTCTTCTTGAACACAGCTGGGCTGTGGCTCACGCCCGTCATCCCAGCTACTCAGGAGGCTGAGAGCTGAGGATCACAGGTTCAAAGCCAGCCCGGGCAGGAAAGTCCAGGAGACTCTGATCTCCAGTGAACCACCAGAAAACCCGACGTGGAGCTGTGGTTCAAGGGGTAGAGCGCCAGCCTGGAGGGAAAGAAGCTCAGGGACAGCTCCCAGGTCCTGAGTTCAAGACCCAGGACTGACCAAAACAAAACAAACAAAAAAGCCAACGTTAAAAACCATGTCCCCCTCTTTCCAGGAAAGTAAGTTTTTGAAGATATCCACAAGATGATACTGATTCTGTGTCCTGAGTAGGCAAAGAGGGGCGAGAAGGAGTTTGTTGCCAATGTGTGATTTTTGAGCCCCTGTTCCTGGAAAATGAGATAGAAACTTCCTTTCATATTTAGTATGAAAGAAATAATTTAGCAAACAAAAAGGTTAATCTATGCTAACATGTTAACAAAAACAGTGCTACTGCCTGGTTTTCTTTTTTGTTTTTAATTTCCCAGCCTTTGCATGTGACGTCTGGATATCATTTAGGCTGAAATAAATGTTACCTTAAAACTGGAAGTAACAATTTGACACAAAATCCTAACTTTGGAAGAAGGCAAAGCCAGTGGTGCTTTGCGGGGTTCTGAGAGATTCAGATCTGCTTTAAATAATCTGGGAATTATTAAATCATTTACTTGTTTCATAAGTTGTAATGATTGCTGGTATAGTTCACAGAAAATCATTTGTCTTTTTTACCTTGTTTATTATCCCCCTTTATTATTATTTTTTTTACAACTTTGAGTCGCACTAAAAATATCTATAGGGGACAGTACATAAATATTTATAAATATGAATTCATATATAATTCATGTACCTTGTATGTACTATATTTATACACACCATATATAGATATACCATATGTATAGATATATGTATGAACACAGATTTACATGTATATGCATGTAATTCTCTTGCAAAGCAATTATTTAATTAGTTTGGTCAATATCCTTTATATGTGTCTAACGGACACATTGATGGCTGGAAATGTTTTCGAGTTGAAAGCAACTGTCTCAGATCAATCTGTGCTGTAATTCCCATTTGCTGCAATGGTTTCTGCAATTCACCAATCTATAAATACACATTTATTCAGTCTATTAGGTAGAACTCGGAATACATTCTTTCCACTGAATGGTTTTTACAGATATTGCTTATGTTTCTGGGTTACATTTAATAGACGTATTTTTTTTCAACTCCAATCCAGACAAGTTTATATCTGCAGTAAAATGTCATAAATGTTGCTATGAGATAATATTAAGTGTGACAACTATAAGCTCACAGGTATTTAGGTAGTTTTCTTGCTGTATAGATTGCAATCTTGGATTTTGAGATCACATCTCTCCCATTCCACATTCTCAGCATTTTCTAGGCTGCCCCTAGGTTCCCGAGGCAGACAGGAGTATTTGTTTTGTTTTGCGTACATCTATCTATCTATCTATCTATCTATCTATCTATCTATCTATCTATTTATTTATTTTCAGTTTCTCTCTCATCACCTAAAAGGAAAGCATTCTGTACCAACCTCATTCCAAAGCACAATGGCTGAGATGGAGCAGGAGTCAGGCCTGGGTTCCTGTACTTTCCCAGGAATTATGTATTATCCCATATTTATAACACTGAACAAGGCAATTTTAGACACTTCTAGCAGCAATCAGTAGCTCACGCCTAGCTACCCAGGCATCTGAGATCTGAGGAGCATGGTTTTCAAAGCCAGCTGGGGCAGGAAAGTTCTAGAGACTCTTTTCTCCAGTTAACCCCCACCCTCCACAAAACCCCCAAACAAACCCCAAAGCGGAGCTGTGACTCAAATTGTAGAGCACTAGCCTTGAGGAAACGAGCTCAGGGCCAGCGCCCAGGTCCTGAGTTCGAACCCCAGGACCACACAAAAGAAATTACCAAAGACAAATCACCTGTGTTTCTTACATCTATGCCTATGTGACAAATAATTAGAACCAACTTTCTTCATCTGGAGTATTAATGAGTCCCAGAGACTGGATTCCCAAATAAAGAGTTGGAGAAAAAACAAAGTAGACTCAAAGAATCAGATCATTGAGGTTCATTCATTTATTTAAGGACATGAAAACATCCATGAGTCCTATCCTGAGCTCCTGTGAGAGTCACGTGGTGAAAAGGATTATGGAATAAATGACAGAAGACGTTCAGGAAGTTGAGAATTAGAGACATCCATGAATCCTGATCCTCCTGCCAGCATCCCCTATTTAGACAGCAGCTAACAAAAGCTACCTGGCTTCTCTCCGCCTCGTCCTGCACTCCCACGTGGACACACACCAGGCACGCGTATTTGTTACACTGGTATATTTACAATCCACCCACTTGACAAAGCCCGAGAAGCCAAACTGAGTGGCATCCGGATCACTTACCTGCACGATTCTGATCCCCCACCCCTCCAGCTGGCATGGCCTCCCAGGCTCTGTGTCCCCCACAGAAGAGAAAAAGGCAAATCCCCCCTCCATCTCCAGTGGAGTCATGGAGCTGCTGATATCTAAGTCTTCCCTTCTTGGTTGTAACTAAGATCTGAGCCAAGAAGCTTCTGAATGAAATGGAAAACAAGAGTGTCCACACCCATGTCCCCCACGGCTGATGACACACTGAATTCCACGCACACCACAGGAGCTGGAGCTCACTGGGAAATGCCCGGGAATGTCAGACGCTTCTTCCTCCACATTCCTCCACGTAAGCCAGACGCAGGGGCTTCCTGATGAGGACATCTATATCATCCAAAATTACACCTATAGATAGTATTTAACCCATATATTATATATGGCATGTATAACATATATTATATATGTATAGTACATATTATACATAAATATGTATTCTCCTTCAACTTTGTTGTTGAGAGGCAAGTTCACCAGTCAGATATATTATATAGAATATATATTATATATGTATAATATAGTATACATATATATGTGTTTTCTTTCAAATTTGTTGTTGAGAGGCAAGTCCACCAGTCAGATATATTATAGATAATATATATTATACATGTATAATATAGTATACATATATATGTATTTTCTTTCAAATTTGTTGTTGAGAGACAAGTCCACCAGTCAGATATAATATATATGATATATATTTATTATATATGTATAATATATATCATACATATATATGCATTTTCCTTCAACTTTGTTGTTGAGAGGCAAGTTCACCAGTCAGATATATTATATATAATATATATTATATATGTATAATATAGTATACATATATATGTATTTTCTTTCAAAGTTGTTGTTGAGAGGCAAGTCCACCAGTCAGGTATATTATATATAATATATATTATACATGTATAATATAGTATACATATATATGTATTTTCTTTCAAATTTGTTGTTGAGAAGCAAGTTCACCAATCAGTCAGATATATTATATATAATATATTTATTTATATATGTGTACAATATATATTATATATATATGCATTTTCCTTCAAATTTGTTGAGAGGCAACTTCACCAGTCAGATATATTATATATAATATATATTATATATGTATAATATAGTATACATATATATGTATTTTCTTTCAAATTTGTTGTTGAGAGACAAGTCCACCAGTCAGATATAATATATATGATATATAATTATTATATGTGTATAATATATATCATACATATGCATTTTCCTTCAAATTCGTTGTTGAGAGGCAAGTTCACCAATCGGTCAGAAAGCTAATGACATAGGACATAAATTCAGCTGTAGGAAATGATCCGCACTCTCCCTCTCCCCTGCACCCCCTAGAGCCGTAAGCTCAGCTAACTTTTCTTTCTGGCTCTCTCTACTTTCCTCCTCCCTTTCTTCCCCTCACACTGATGGAATAGCAGTCATCGACAATCAGGTTTTATAGCATTTCATGCATCGATGTGTAAAATAGGTTTCCTGTACTTAAAGCTGCTTTTTCTAGTGGAGAGACCATGTCACAATTACTTGACTCTAATGAACAAGACAACGCAAAAAATTGCCTCGTGTCAGATAAGCGTGGCTGGCTGCGTGAAACATGGTGTCTGGCTCAACTTACCAAACTCATTTTCCACTGGTGTCCCCTCTGCAGAATCTGCAGGGCACTGGTGCTGTTTCTGCCCGCATCTGAGTGTACAGCATCCCCATTTCTGCTCACTGTGTCTTCATTTCCTTCTTTTTCTTTCCTACCAGACAGCTATATTTATGTTACATGTCAGCAAACTCCAAAGCCATATGCTTCTCTTTTCTGGGACATTTAATTAACCTGGGATTTTAATTGTAGGCTATCAAAAGTTAAAAATACTCAGTGATCTGTCTTGAAAGTGTGCAGAGATTCCTGCCTCAAAAAATTAAATCATTATTCATCCAGTCATTAAAAAAAAAAAGGGGGTGGAGAAATGTGCAAGGAAACTTGAAGATCAACTCTAATCAGGGCCAAGATCCAAGGACAGGGTAGAAAAGGATGAATGAGCTCACAGACAGCCTCAGACAACACCAGCGGACGAAGTCAGGCAATCACGCAGAGAAAAGAGAATATTTCCAGATGGAAGAACCACAAAAAAGGGGAATTACATGCTGCCACACGCGATGCCACACGAGCTGCATGGAACCCGGCCAGCTCTGACTCCTGCTCAGAGATCTAGAAAGAAGCCACTCAAGGGTGTAGTCATAGGGTGAGGAGGAAGAAGGGAAGGAGGAGGAGGAGGAGGAGGAGGAGGAGGAGGAGGAGGAGGAGGAGGAGGAGAAGAAGAAGAAGAAGAAGAAGAAGAAGAAGAAGAAGAAGAAGAAGAAGAAGAAGAAGGAGAAGAAGAAGAGGAGGAGGAGGAGGAGGAGGAGGAGGAGGAGGAGGAGGAGGAGGAGGAGGAGGAGGAGGAGGAGAAGAAGAAGAAGAAGAGGAGGAGGAGGAGGAGGAGGAGGAGGAGGAGGAAGAGGAAGAGGAGGAAGACGAGTGCTAGCTGCCCTATCCCATCTGATACACCTGTACACACCTCTGATAACACACTTATTTCCTGTGACCACGGTGTGGTGTCTTCCATTTCCAGCCAGGGACTGAACTGAAAAGAAAGGAAGAAAGGAAGAAAGAAAGAAAGAAAGGAAGAAAGAGGGAAGAAAGGGATCTAGGAATCCAGTTAATAATTTGCTCACATGAAGCATTAAAGTACATGAAATTCTCCTTTATGTTATACTATAAAGTTGCATAAAGACTCTCTGTGCTCCATTGTTAAATAATGGATACGCATTGAACGTGCATAAATTTTAAAGGGAAAGACTAATTAGAAGATAAAATTAAAGATATTTTTTTTGCCTGCCCTCGTGTCTTGTTTCAACTTTAACTGGTTTAAAACACCATTTTACAGGATATGCATTAAATTGATTCTCCCATGTGGCATGCCATTTTGTCCTGTATTGGTTAAAATACACATAATTTCTTTTATTTTTTTGGGGGGGTGGTGGTAGGAGTTGTCTGGCTTGACTTCACACTCTCCCACCTATCAATTTCTGCTTCCAGAGGAGCTGGGATTATAGGAGTGAGCCAGACTGCCTGGTTCCCTAGCAGCTTTTATTTTATTTTATTTTTGACACAGATAACGAGTTTAAGATGGATATAGCTTTGATTCTTCCATAGTGGCCAAGTAGAAAACTCATATTGAGTCTACTTATTATCCTATCTTGGCAAGAGATCCTTTTGCTACACGTGGGAAGAGATTAAAAAAAAACATCCTTCTAAATCAATTGGTAGATTTGAACAATCGCACGAAGCTTATTTTCTTTTCCACAAATCGATATACTAACTGGACTTTTCCTGAATGGTGCAATGAGAGGAAATATATTGATATAAAATAAGCCAATATGAACCTGTGTTTAACTGTAATCCCTCCGTGTCATTATACGTTGATACCACGAAGAGTCTTTTCCCCCCCAGATATTAAAAGTCTGTGTTAAATGCATTTCAACAGCATATTAATTATATGCATCAATTAATTGTCATATTTGAATAATACATGAACTTGCTTTTATGCTTTTTAATTTTGACAGATCTGGTTTTCCAGCACCCATCAAACCTTGACACGCCTCAAGGATTTTTACAAAATTAATCAACCACACTGTGCATTTTGTGTGTGGGGGAATACAAGGGTACATGCTTTTTGTTCTAGCATCTCACTTTTATTTTTAACCGAATAAAAGTTGCTACCTCAAGTTTTAGCATCATTTAAAAAAAAATACATCCTTGTAAGAAGTTTCCGTAAAGGTCGACATTTTCAGCAGCATCAATTTATAGTGATACTGAATTTTTATGATACTATAAAAGTCCTGCTCGCAGTCTCATCCAGAGCTACATGTGAAGGGGACCACGAGAATCTGCATCTCAGGGATGTGGCTTGTAGAAGACAGGAAAATGGGGGGCTAACAAGTATTTCTGGGGTCCCCAGATGAGTCAAACAGGTCCCATAGGTGGATAAAGATGCAGGATTTTCCCAATACCATCTTGCAGTCCAAGCATCTCCGCAAAAGAGAGGGGGGACAGCAGACGTTCAAGCCTGCCCTCCCAGCCACTGAGGGGGCTGAGGCCCAACCATGGTGGCTCACAGTCTGTTGGGCACAAACACTTGTCTCAATTAATTACCAGAAAACCAGAAGTGGAGTTGTGGCTCAAGTGGTAGAGCACCAGCCTGGAGTGAAAGAAACTCGGGGACAGCGCCCAGGCCCTGAGTTCAAGACCCAGGCATGAAACAAAACAACAGAATGAAGATATCTGTTCTTCTGGATCTCTGCTAACGAGATCCAGATGATGGCTAAATGGAGGCATTTTCCTGATTTTCTTTCCCCTGTGTTGCAAAAGACGTTGTGCATGAAACGGTCAAGGGTTAAAAATGGTAAGAAAAAATTCCAGTATCAGGCTCTGTTTGCCAAGGTAATGGAATTAATATTATGTCTATCCACTCTCTCCATCACGATTGACGGATAGCTTCCTTCCCCACCCTCTCCTTTCATTTGTTCACTCTTTCACCCGATCCCCTCATCTCAACTTTATTGCCTGCCACCTCCAAGAAATAAAGGAGTCGAGTCGTACACGTTGCTTAGGAAATTAAAGCCGGAAATGATACACAAATTTTTTGCTTTTGCACATGTTGCCGCTTGGTGATAAATTTCTCTGGGTTGACACACACATCCAGGCATGACCAAACAAACAAACAAGGGGACTCCCATTATGCAAATGAAATAACCAGAACGAGAAACGATTCAGCAACTCCACCCCTGACCTTTTCCCCCGAAACCTTACAAACCAGTGTAGGGTGAAGCCACCAACACAACCACGTTCACTGCAGCCCAGGGATGGAAGCAGCTTAGAGCAGATCAAGAAAGTGAGGTATAGTGACCCCAAACAATCTGACTCATGCATCGGGGGGGCAAAACGATATTGTAGCATTTATGAAGAAATGGTGACAACCAGGGGAAAATAATACAGTAAGTGCAGGAAGTCAGGCCTAGAATGATAAAGGAGGTGTGTTTTTCCCTTCCACGTGGACGCTCGCTGCTACCTTTACAGGCACATCTGTTGGGTGGTGTGCAAGCGTGTGCAAATGCATTCATGGAAGCAGGGTAGATGCAAGGGAGAATCCCAATAGAGTCAGATATATATTGTCCTTTGCACAACTACTTAAATACTATGGTGGGGGGAGGAAGGATGCTTCACCGAGTGTCACTAAGGCAAAATGGAAGGAACTGCCCCTGCCTTCTCAGTCTCACTCGTATCTCAAGATAGACAGGCCATTAAAATCATACAGACGACCGGAGCGGAGCCATGGTGTCTTCCACCTACAGTAGGTGTGAACTTTCTCACTAAATCCCCATCCATGGGGCAGATTTGGGGGCTTGAGGTATCTCGATTTCCCTTAACTCAGACACCCACAGAAGAGAGGGGGAGAGAGAGGAAAGAGAGAGAGAGAGAGGGAGAGAGAGAGAGAGAGAGAGAGGAGGGGGAGAGTCTCACAGGCTGTCCCTCCCCCTAGCATAATTAAAAATGGACTGCTTCTTGCTGGCGGCATTCACAGCAAGTTCTATGGCCAGGCAGAATGGGCTGCTTTAGTGACACAGTAGTGTCTCGTCCCCCGTAATCCATGAGCAAGCTGTTCTTTGGTGGCTGTTGTTGGTACCCACGATTCTTCCTGCTGTATTAAGAGGCACCACGGGTGAAGCTGCCATTGAACTATGGAATAAATGACACTGGCTCACGGGGCCATTTGACAACTTGGTGGGTAACTGCTGTTCTTAGACTCGCTCTGCTCAGGTTCTGGGGTGTGTGTGTGTGTGTGTGTGTGTGTGTGTGTGTGTGTGTTCTTTTCCTTCCGTGCAAATGTTTCCACTCATTTTTCTTCCCTGCAATGATGAAGCCAGAAGAAAAATGTCCTATTTCGCCCTGAGTTTTTCTGAATGTGCCGCCAGAGTGCCCTTTCTTTGCGTTCATTTTCCTGATTATAAAAGAGAGAAATGTTTACAAGACTCAAGACCCCCCTCTTCTAAAACACAAAATCTCTAATGGAGAACCTACTAAAATAAGTTTATAACTCTATTTTTATCATCTAGACACATGGCCTTGTCCTAGGGGAGTTTGAGATTCATTATGATATTAAATTAGCAAGTTGCTTCATGTTTAGAAGAAATGCTGAAGGCTTTATGCTACTCATCTATCTATGTATCTATGTATCTATGTATCTATCTATCTATGTATCTATGTATCTATGTATCTATGTATCTATCTATCTATGTATCTATGTATCTGTCTATCTATCTATCTATCTATCTATCTATCTATCTATCTATCTATCCATCGTCAGTTGTGAGGCTTGAACTCAGGGCCTGGGCGCTGTCCCTGAGCTGCTTTCCCTCCAGGCTGGCGCTCTACCCCTTGAACCACAGCTCCACGTCTGGTTTTCTGGTGGTTCACTGGAGATCAGAGTCTCCTGGACTTTCCTGCCCGGGCTGGCTTTGAACCTCCATCCTCAGATCTCAGCCTCCTGAGTAGCTGGATTGACAGGCGGGAGCCACCAGGGCCCTGCTAGAATAATTTTTTTATTTTTATTTATTTAATTAATTAATTTACCAATTTTGCAAATATCCTTGAAGGGCTAACCCAATGTTCATTACCACATAATTATGAGTTCTTCCATAGAAATCAAGTTTATGGAGCCCCTGTGTCTTGCAGGGTGCATCTGGATGTATAGACAGGCCAAAACTTGACTAAAACTTCTTTAAAATGTGTTCAAGGATTCTCATGAGGCTTTGGTTTCTAGGGTTATTTGTATTAAAAGCCTGGTTTTCACTTCACACCGTTAATTAGTCACTGCCTTTAGCCTTAAAGGTTTAGCATTTGCAGAGGGAACGCTGTCTCTCAGGTGTGTGCCCCACAATCTCTCCTAAAGGAATAATACAGATTGCATATCACCAGGAAAAAGGTCATTCGATTCTGTTAAATAATGGTTAAACAAACTTCAGGAAACTCCCTCCCCCCCTCCTTCCATACACACACACACACACACACACACACACACACACAAAACACACCACACACATACATATACCCGCATATAATACATACATGTAATATATTATATGTATATTGTATGTATATTGCAAACTGTTGCCGAATCTCCATACCATGACCTCAGATAGTATTAAAAATACAGTTTTATTAGCTAGTGCTTTTGCATTTTGTAATATTATTTGTAGAACTATAGGTGTATCCAAGGCAACTCGTAATTATGAGTGGAGGTAATCAAAGAATGTATAAAGCATTTGCCTAGATCATGGATGATAGACAAGGTTTAGAAACTTTTATTTACAGTATCATTATCGTTAAGCTGCAATGCCTTCACACTTTTGCGTAGTGTGAAACAAAAAAAAGGAGAATAAGAAACAGAATAAGCCCCAGTGGAACTTAAAAGTTTTTCTTGCTGGGGAGCCATTCTGTTCCTTAAACTTTCCCACTTCTAGGACACACCTGCCATGTTTACATAGCCTCTTGAATCGACTTTTTTCTACCCATCTTTCTTTTTCCTCTTAGTAGGGTGAATTGTGCAAGTTGGCAATAAAGACCAAAGGACTCAATTCCCTTCCTAAGGTTTTATTTTTTAAAAATAAATGTAGTACCTGTCTTCTAACCCCCATAGCGGTTGCTCTCAGAAGATTTCATAGTTGAGTAAAAAGCTTCCAAATCAGATGAAGAACATAGGATATGACCCCCGGCAGATTTCACAGTTGAATGAGAAGAGTCAGCATGGCATAAGGAGGTACACTATTTTGGATAAGTAAAAAGTAAGGCTTTTCAGTGGATACGGCAATTAATGGAGTAGAAAGAGAAATTCACTGGCTTATTTCCCCCCCTTCATTTGGAACGGGGTGGGAAATAAAGGCAAACGCGCAGGCCTGTCTTTCTTTTTTTTTCATGAGCTTATAAATTATATACAATTATACATCACGTATTAGACAATTATAGAATCATACAATTCTATATTATTTGCAATTAAACATACACAATTGTATTGTAATGAGATAATTATGTATTTATATGACACGTCATATAATCTATAATTATACAATATATAAAACATTATAGGATAGTGGAGTTATCCTTGACTGGGATGCCATTTTCATTTCACCACCCGGGGGGGGGGCGTGGACACATTACGTGAGACACTTGTTTTTTCGTTTGTTTATGTGTTACTTTTTCCTTCCTTCCATTGAAGCAGAAAATAACAACCACAAAGGCACCCCGGTTCTTTCTAAAATCCTATCACCACTTCTCCCAGAGCAATGACCAGAGACATCCCTCTGCCCCCCCAAAAAACAATAATTCTCCCAAGGACACCTTGGTAAGGAAACAGGTGACATTCCCCCCCCAAAAAAAAACCCCACAAGTAAATATTGTCCCCATGGGATTTGTGGCTCCTGCTCTTTCAAGGCAGCCTTTATATGGGGAGGGTGTCACCTTTTTCTGATCAATGGAAACAGAAGGAAAAACCAGTTCAACCCATTCCAGCTGCAAAGGTGGAGTCGCCCAAGTAACAGAAGAAACGAGCACACAGGCCCCTGTTTACACAATTGGCTTGAACAATTTAAGTATTTCTTTTTTCTTCCAGGAGTTTAAAAAATGGTTGTGTTCTTGGTAGATGTCCCACGACTGGATTGAAAAAGAACAGAGTCGTATGAAGACCGAGCCTGGCATTTTTCTGTAATGTACAGGGCAAGGCCATTATTAAAGGTCACACGATTAATTAGTAGTAATTCAATGCTTCTGCCTCGCCCGTATTGTATTTTTGCTCACTCATCTTGTGATTTTCTTTATATATATATATATCTTATATATATTTTTATATATCTAGATTAATATCTATAGATTCTCCATATGTCTGTGTGTATATACAGACGTATTTTTCTTTCTTCAAATTCACGTACGTGCACGGTTAGATTTCTTTTCCTAACTCCCTTCCTTAAACAGCAAAAGGACTTGGCTGTGACGTTCATTGTAATCTCATCTGTTTGGAAACTTAGTTCTTAGTAGATAAGGGCCCTAAATAAGTAACCTTATTTTGAAACGTTATGGCCATTATGGAGATAGAGCTTTGATTTGTGTCTCGTTAAAGCCTAATTCCAGCACGTAAGAAGTAGCTATCTTATTTCTTTCCACCTTATTGTTTCAGTATATGTGCACATCGCCCTTATCAAAGAACAATTTACATAAAGAAGGTCAGACTATCTATTTCTCCAGCTGGACGGCCTTATCATATAGTTCCATAAACAGACAGAAAGACCAGGAGAAACGCCCTGTGCTTTTCAGTCCCGGTGTAGAGAAACTTTAGTAGCGATTTATTTAGTAATAAGTGTTATATTTTAAATGAATAGTAGATGACCATTGACTCTGACTAATGACTGTGATCTTCATGTTACCATATACACGCATATATGTACACACACATGTGTAATATAGATGATAGGCTAGGTAGATATACCAAGGCATTTTATATGCCCCAAAAGGAAGAAAAAGAATGAGATGGAAAGGAAAACTGTCCCGCACTGGTTGAATTATATTAGAGGATCCTCACGACTTTATGTCTCTGCCGAAGACATGCTGTACCGTTCCAGATTTCCGCTAATTGCTACCAGATACATTATTATGCAAAAAAGGGTGCTCGTGAAGGTTGACAAAGGACAAGCCGACGATTCCTATGCCCTCGCCATAATTATGCAGCACCATGTTCGAACAATTACATTTATGTAGACCCAGTGTTGGAATCGATGTTCCTTGTGGAGCTAGTCCTTGATCAATGAAATCAGTCAATTTCCCCCTGGTCACATCCTTCTTCTTAATTAAGACAGTGATATCTCTGCAGTGCAGGGCTTCCAGGAGATAAAAAGAACAGAGGTGAGAAAATGTCAAAGGGGTGAACCCCCCAATTTTACTCTGGGAGCAAGTTGAGAGGAGATCCCACCGTTGCCTCCATGGAGAGAAGGGGCAGCCATCTCTCTGAATGGACAATGGCTGAGCATTCATTAAGGGAAAGAGCAGGTAGTGGCTCCAGACAGAAATGGCATTAATCAGCAAAGAAGGCTTTCAGGGCCCAGTTCCTTCCGAGTCACCCTCAGAATTATGAAGGTGGTGCCATCGGAGCCAATTTTAATTAGATTGAGAAAAGATCGGGGTGGACAGTTAGCCTTTCTTTCCATAGGATAAAAAAGAGAGAGAATAAATCCATTCCCATAAAGTGTCATTGTGTTGTCATCAGCAAAATGGCACAGGGATGGGAAAACCCGACTGGAAATGTCGCTGATGCTCAAGCAGGGTTCACAAACATCTGCTAATGACGCCGGTAATAAAGGCATTAGCTGGGCGGACGTTGACAGTGTGATCAGAGCAGGGATAATGGCAGAGGTGACATCACAGGCCTCTGAATGTCCCCTTCCGTCGCTCTGTTCTACCAAGAGATGACAAAAGTCTCGTTTATTAGAAGACAAGGAGGTGGGCAAGGATAAAAAAAAATCCACTCTATTAGCAATAGCGAATGCAGACAGTTCCCATTAATTCTAAACTATATATGTGTATATCTCTTAAAGCTACTATCTTTGCATTCTCAGGCAGGAATTTCCATTCCATGAAGGAATTCTTATCAGACCGTGGGGTGGGGGTGGGGGGAACCACACCACACACCGAACAATAACAAAGACAGAACGTTGATGCCATCCCTGAAGACAAAACTGTATTTCTAGGGTGGATATATGTGCGAAATTTACAATTTTAACAAGAACATGACCTTCTCCATGGAAGCGTGGCTATACCCACAAATACAAGAAACAGGATCTATCTCTTGTGGCTACGGAAATATAGTATAGAAACCAATTCCGGAGACAGCATATCTGCACTAAGCCATCGCGTTTCTATGTCCAGAACTAACCTGAGCTAACTGAATGTATGCTAAAAAAAAGTATGTATAACTTGATCAATAAATGCTACCAACGTTACGTATTCCTTGTCTCATGGTCTCTTACATCACATCTCAGGCGGAATGACAAATACACTTACGTGTTACTGCAAATGTACCCGCCTTTGCGAGGACTCCGTTCTAAGCCGTCGAGAAGGGGTCAGCGGCAGAGGCTCTGGAGATTTGGTGATGTAATCGTGAATGTATTTACAGGTATTTCCAGAGTGATCTTTTTTTAAAAATAATGTTTTTTCTTATCTTTTCCTCATCTAATAACTTTTTGTTGTCACTCTTGAGCTTCACCCTGCAGGTAAAGACCCAGGCATAAAGCACATTCACTTGTGTTTCAATATTTGAAGCTACCCTCCCTGGAGCCAATCAGTACAGAACACAGGGATAAAGCCCTTCAACCAGGACCCTAACACACCTAAAAGTGACTCCTGGAAAGTTTTCTGGGTAGTTGCTGGCCATGGAGGGAGAGAAAAATGAAGAATTTTAATCTTAGAACATAGCCAAGAGCTAAAAACCGCATATGAAAGGAGACATAGGCGAGAGAGAACTTGAAAGGTGCTTTATTTTTATTTATTTATTATTTTTTTTTGCTTATCAGAAGCAAGGGGCCACCACCCAGTACTTTTACTACCTAGAGGCAGACAATTTCTATATACGAGGAATATTCTAAATACTTCTAAAAGGTACCATAAGAATAAATCTCTGTGCCACCAGCCGCCTCCTGAAATTTCCAGCAGATTCATTTCTGCAAGCAACCAATCAATTCAGATCTGATTAATTCATTCAGAGGCAGAGTCAAGTAAAAATCAAATTATGTAAGCTTTCCCCAAGATTTAGGGGGTCAGAGCTTTGACTGTAATGAATTTATTTTTCAAGAGAAGCGATAAGGCGAGTTTGGGAATCAAAATGTGTCCAGGCCTTAATTAAAAGTGAATTCCATCTACTTCTGTACATGGGCAGGCACTGGGACTCTGTGTAATAATTTCCACTCTCCATTCAACAGGATCCAGCACAAAGCCAACACGTTCACTGAAGCAGGGGTGGTGGGTCCACCGGGCGCCATCTTGTTTTCATGGTGGAGGAACTGCCATCTCCATGGATGTGACTGATTTCTAGAGGCAAGGGCAGGGACTTGGAGGAGATCTAGATCCTTGTGACTCTGAACCCCCTGACCTGACACCCCCAAGTTAGGCCCAGACTAACTCAGACACCATTGGGCCAGGCCTGGTTGTCTCTTGGCTGTCCAGTGGTCATGATGGCGTCCCACTTGAGCTCTCCATGGGAGCTGATCTGGTTTGTTGGTATGGTTTCTCTCTCTTTCCTCTCCTACCCTCCTGGCTCTGGTTCCCAACAGCCTTTTCCATGTGTTTGAAGGGCTGTGGGTCTTGGATGTCAGCTTTGTAAAATAAAGATTCCCAATTGGATATCTTCCCTTCCCCCCCCCCCCAAATGTGTCTCCTCTGTTGTCCCCACCACCACTGGATTGGCAGCTGAGATTCTTACCTTACAGCAACACAAGGGGCACAAACCTTTGATAGAGGGACTTGACTCCACAGGACAGACTCCTGTTGGGACAGACAGACAGACACAAATGTCAGTGGGGTTTTCTTCACAGCCCTACAAGCCAAGAGTCCTCAGAGAGCCAACCCACTCCATAAAAATGGCGCCTTCCCTCAGAGCCCATGCAGGGCCTTTGGGAAACGTCTCCTACCTCTTTCCTGCCACAGGAGTGATGGTTTCTAATTAGGAAGTGTTGTGGATTTCTGACCTGCAAGTTGCTTTAGGCCTGGTCAGGGGGAAATCATGGTATTTTTCTCTCCCTGTGGAGTCTTGTAGGCTGAGCAGATCTCTTCTGGTCTGCCTTAGAGAATAGATCTGATTATTCCCTCCCCGCCCTTCTCTCTCTTTCCTCCTGGTCTCCCTTTAATGAAAGCACTTAAGCACTCATTGATTGTGTGTGTGTGTGTGTGTGTGTGTGTAATACGGTACCATAACATCACATCATCTGATGTGACAGTGTACCTTTTCCTGCATTGTCTTTCTCTCTGAACAAATCCTTTTTTTAAATTTCTTACCCTTACACTTTTTAGCCAGGATCTCCTTCTAAAGACAGTGAGGGGCAGATGAGAAATGGCCGGAGGGTGATTACGAAGCAGTACTGGAGCCCCACCAAGGGTTTGGAAAATCAGAGCATAAATAATCCGTTCAGCCATCTGAAGGCCACTTGTGGAGCTGAACTCCGGGCTCCAGCAGCCCGTCCTCCTCTGCAGGCTAAAACCTAGCATGCCACAGGGAAATAGTTGGTTTTTCCATTGCAAGGAAACTATTCAGACTTTTAAAGCTAATTTGACATAAAGTTCTTTTTTAAAAAAATGCATTCGGAGGAATTTGTCATTTCCGACGCGAGGCTGTACCTTGAAAGAAGGCGAAAGAGAGGAACCTTTAAGAATAACATTGAACTAGAGTACAATCACCTGTATTTTTCTTGATCTGTTTTAGTGAGTCTGGAAAGGGGAAACTTTATTTAATTTTTCCTAAAAATTATCATCTGCATTTCTACATTTAGAACATAAAAGAGATTTTTTTCCTTAATGGCACAACCCAGAATATAAATGGATTAGTACATTTTCCAGGGCACCTGAATCATTAGACATAAGAAAAATCCACAACAGTCTCATCTCAGAGCAATTCCATGAATGCCTTTTCCGATACATTTTTCCCCTGGGATCCTCCACCCATTGGCAATGTTTTTCCAGTGGTGTTCCTGTGGTTGTTACATTTATTCCACCAATGAATGGAAAGTGCATCATTCTACACAAAATTAAGAGTTTGAACTTTAATGCTTGCTAGCTCAAACAGGGGAAAAAAACCCCATGGATAAAAGTAATAAACAATGGTGTAAATCTCCAACTATCATTGTATTTGGGAATATGTATGTTTTTGAATCTACTAGGCCCAGAGAGGAAATAAATAAATACCTTGTTTTCCTCTTATGGAGAAGCTGATCTATAAATATAAATACTATATAATTGTAAAATATAATAATATAAATAACATATTATAAATAGATATATATGCATGTATATACACACATGACGTATATACATATAACATACATGTATGTACACGCATATACGTATACTGGGTGCTATGTGCCTGTATACAAGCGTATACACTAAAGTACGGTTCAGGAGGGTGGAAAGTCAAGTGGTGAGAGAAAGAAAGAATTCGGTCGCCATGTTCCTATTGGAAAATGGAGCCAGGTGGCTTGAGAGGGGAGGGGAGGGGTGTGGGGGGGAAGGTGGGGCAGAAGGAGGGAAGGAGCGGCTGGTTCACACACCCCGACATGGCAAACTGCAGGTCACAGGTAACAAAATCGATCCCTGAAGAGATGAATCCAAGTCACAAAATAAAATGCCTCCCCCCACACACACTCCAAGATGTGGAGGGGGCCATCCTGGGGGAAGGGAGCTAGGACTGGCCTTTCCCTACCCACCTGTCAGCTGGACCTTCTGTCTCCATCGTGGGAGGCCATTGGTGAAGGTCAAACACAAGGTCGTACAGACCGGGCTCCAGGTATGGCAGTGGCTGAGCGAGCTAATTTAACCCCATCATGAATGCGCTGCAATGAGTCTACAAGGATACTTGAAGAAATATGAACTCCAAGAATCCCCAAGGGATCCCCCCCTCCTTCCCCGCTCTCATTTTTTCAGATTTTTATTTTTGATGATTCTGTCTTCTTTATCTTCAATACTGTGCATATCTTTGGGAAGGGAAGATGGGGAGAGCACAGAACCCCAGGGAAAAAGGGTGAAAAAAAATTCATCCATGGACCTCACTGGACAACTTGTGGGTGGAGATGGGAGGGAAGGAGGGAGGGAGGGAGGGAGGGAGGGAAGGAGGGAGGGTGAGAACAGATGACACTGTAGGACTCATGTAAATGTAATCTTGTACATCACCTTAATAATAACAATAAAGGGAATAATTTAAAACAAGGGAAGTACAAAAGTGAATATAGGTGAAGGCTTGTGGCAAGCAATTATTGTACAGAGACGATTTAAAAAGCAAGAACTGTATTTCTTCAATGTGGTCATTCCCCAGGAAGGACCTGCAATTTTGTTTTCCATTAAATCAAAAGGAAAACAGCCTCTGTAGATCAAGCTGAGTTACCCACGTCAATTGCGCCACAGAATCAATTAATGAGGCATCAGAAATTTCCAAATTACTGAGCGTGAAAAATCACAGATTCAACTAATTCCTCTACTGTAAATAAATATATATATATATTATTTATGGTTATTGGAAAGGTGATCTACAGAGAGGGGCTCCAGTTACATATAAATAGAGTATATTTCTTTCTTTTTTTTTTGAACCATGTCAGGCCCTCTGGGCAGAGAATTAAAGTCATTATGGAAAAGAAAAGGAATGGTTAAAAGTGGATTTTTTCCAAAGGAAGGGCTCTGTGCACAAGCATTGGAGTGCATTTTTGGATAACACGGCTAAAATTCATAATACCCTTGTTTAGATAACACTCCTTCCTACCCTATATTGATACTTTTTCTTTAAATCAAAAAAAGATAAAGCACAAAACAGACTGAAGCTACTCAAAGAACCCGATTCTCTTTGCGACTCAGATTCCCCCGTACAATGTTTAACTATCCTAAATCTATTTGCCTCGGTATCCGGGAGCTTTCTCCATCGGCTCTGAAATGTGTGAAATGGAAATAGTCGTGATTTAATATTTGGGGAGCAGAAATTATAATACATGTAAAAACTAGTCAAGATGTGTTTTCACAGTGCTTTCTGCAAAAGGAGGAGAATGAAGAAGAAAAGCCGAGAAAGCTTCGGGGATTAGAGGAGATATTTTTCTAAGTTTGAAAGCAGATGGTGTAACATATGTTCTTATATATTTCCTTTTTTTTTTAAAATTCACTTTGGCTGATTCATTACCAACCTGTCTCTCTTTTTTGGTTGTTTTGTGTTTAATCCAGAAGCATCACTGAGTAAATAACCAATTACTTTTTCTCCCTGTAATTTGGGTCCCCTATTACAAAGTTGTTTTTCCTTGGGATAGATGATAAGCAAGAGAATGGAAGAGGAGCATTCGGAAATAGTTTTGGCTTCATAAACCCAACGGTTAGTTTCCAGGTCTTAAAGATTGGTGGATACATTTTTGTGAACCGAGGAGGGGGAAAAATTACTTCTATTTTTCACTCTCTTCTATTTTTGGTTTTGGTTCCAATGAAATACCAAAAAAAATAAAATAAAATAAAATAAAAGTATTCCAATCTTTGGCATAAGAAGGCTCCTATAAGCTCCATTTTCACCATTTTCTATTTTTTTAAGATTTTTTTTTAAAGATGAAAATTTTCACCATTCCTTCAAAAAAGCAACAGATAATTTTCCTTTCAAAACAAAAACAAACTCTTTGTTCAAACCAGGCACTGGTGGTTCAGGCCTGTGGGTCCAGCTACTCAGAAGGCTGAGATCTGAGGATCACGGTTCGAAACCAACCCCGGGCAGAAAAGTCCAGAAGACTCCTTGTTTTCAAGTCAATGGAAAAAGAAAAAGAAAAAAAAAATAAACTGGAAGGAAAGGTTTGGTTCATACGATAGCGCACCAGTCTTGAGCAGAAAAGTTGTAACTAACGGCAGAGGATTCTAGTGCAAGCCCTGGCACCAGTAAAACACACACACACACACACACACACACACACCAAGATAGCAGAAAAACGGATTTTTTCCCCCTCAGAGATCCTAAGGTAAGACTCAGCTGGTTTTCATGTCTAATTTTCAGCTCCTAGATAAATAAATACATATGTACACACATGTATGGCTACATGTGTGTACATGCGTATCTGTACATAGTGCGTTGTATGTGTGTTTAATGTGTATGTATGTGTGTTTAATGTATATGTATGTGGATGTATAGTGTGTGTATATGGTTTATATATAATGTATATACATAATGCATACACAGATAATAATGCATATTTTCCATGCTTAGCGGCTGCTCTTACCTTAATGTAGAATACTATGGGTAAGGGGAGAGGTAGGCAGCGTTCTGGCGCCATGTTGCTTTGCTCTGCATTGGAGACATCTCTTCTCTCCACAGATGACCATGGTGGCTGGCTGGGCCTTTGGAACTTTTTGGACTCCTTTAGTGTAAGGTCAGCAGGTCTTATTTTTGGTGGGTGAACGGCAACTCTGCCCAGCCATTCTCCCCCTGCCTCTGATTTCAATTTCAAATAATAATAATAATTTTTTTAAAAAAAAAACCCTATCAACACCTCGCCTGTCTCTCCTTCTTCCTCGATGACTCCATGTGTGGAGAGATCATTTTCTTTGAAGCAAGATGGAGCCGGGGCTTAAAAACCTAACTCTCTTGCTTATTAAGAATGTGACCTTGAGTGAGTTCTGTAATCTTTCTGCACCTGTTTCTTTACTTATAAGATGAAGGTAATAATGTCTATCTTACAGGATTAGGATGATGATGGAAAGTAAAATAAATGAAATTCCTCGCACTGTGTATCCCAGATATCAATAAATTATTATAATAATACCCTTACTCTTTTTTTTCTGGCAGTCTTTCCCCCAAAGAATATACATATGCCTACCGCTTGCTCTCTCTGTGGCGACACAGTGCAGTTTTGTCGTAAGAACCCACCACGACCTCTAGGACAGGAGCTTAGATTCACATGTGCAATTAACCATGTTGCTTTTTATTTTTTTAAAATGTAATATGGAATCTAATGAGACCATTGCCTGGACCTTCTTGCTAAATAAAAATCTCCCCATCTAAAGAAATGTCTCTTAAGTGAAAAAGACAAGAAAATCGGGCGTTAGCAAGAATAACCATGAGGAAGTCCTTTTTTTAAAAATATTCAGTAATTTTTTTAAAAAGATCTCTGGTGGGTAATGCAAACAGATTTGGTTAATGCTCAAGGCTGGAGCTGTGGTCTGTGGAGGGAGAGGGAATTGACAGGGACCTCGCCCCACACCAGGACAGCGGCATTATCTAACTCCCTGCTTTGCAAAGTGCTCTGGGGGGACCTTGAGTGGGGGGCAGAGAAAAAAATCTATATATCAAGTATATTGTCTTCTACTCTGGATGGTGGCTGAGTCTGGGCCCTGCACAGCCGACAAGGTGGACTCAAAAGACCCCCAGAGCTCAGCTTCCAGCCTTCAAGGTTCCTTCACCCCTGGTTAAGCCAGGCTCAAGTTGCACTGAAGGAAAAGAAGGTGTGTGTGTCTATGGAAAAGATAGACAGAGAGAGAGAGAGAGAGAGAGAGAGAGAGAGAGAGAGAGAGAGAGAGAGAGAGAGAGCGCAACTGCCACTCACATAGCTAAATGCATTTCTTTTCCTGCCAAAGGTTTCTGGTTTTTTAAAATTATTTTCATTTTTTATTGTTTTCTTTTTATTAATACTTTGTGCTGGATTGCTTATTCTGTCCAGATGACTGCAGGGCCTGGAACAGCTGTTGCTGCTATTATTGATGTGTGTGTGTGTGTAATATATTATAATTATATACTATATAAGTATATGCTATAAGTATTAAACATTGTATATGTATTATATGTTTATACATATAAATTATGTTCACATATGTGTACATATTATATATGTATGCATATGTCTATAATTATACATATTATGTATGTATATGTGTATAATTATGTATGTGTTGTAAGTATATGTATGTAATTGTAGCATATAATTATAAGTGTATAATTACAATATAGCGTTATATCTGGTATATTATATGTGGTATATATAGTAAAGGAATGATATTATATATTTTTTATGTTCTAAAATAAAATATATGATATCTAATATATTACATAACATATATAATGTACATAATATACTATATGTAGATCATTTGAATTTTTAGAAACTTCAGCTGTGCTGTCAGCTTTGGGAACAGTAATCCACTTTACTACATTGAGTTTGGGGTTGTACAGAAATGAAGCGCCATGTTCACCCAGATACATTAAATTTAACATTCCCCCCCTTACACAGGGTAAACAGGCTGTATGAAATACCTGGAAACGAATAAAGCATTCTCTAAATGATGAAAAAATAAATGAAAAGAAACCAGCGCGAATGGCCATCCTTTCCAAGGGGGGGAGTTTGGAATTTGGCGCTGGTTCTGCTTCTCACTGCCTGACGTTCACTTTGGCTTCTGCTCTGGCTAACGCTAAGCAACGAAGCCCGTTTGTGTTTCACTATAATTATCTGGATTATTATTATCCCTATTTTTTTGTCTTAACCTGCTAACAATAAATGCATTGGAGAGAAAAGACCAACAGGGAAAAAAATGAGAAAGACAGGACTTAGAGACTGGTTTGCTTTGGTCCTGAATCTATGTCAGAGTGGGGAAGTGCCCGAGTTACAAGTTTTGTTCTATTAGGAGTGTGTGTGTGTGTGTGTGTGTGTGTGAGAGAGAGAGAGAGAGAGAGAGAGAGAGAGAGAGAGAGAGAGAGAGAGAGAGAGAGAGAGAGAGAGAGAGAGAGAGAGAGGAGTCCTGGGTCTTGAACTCAGGGCCTGGGCGCTGTCCCTGAGCTTCTTTCCCTCCAGGCTGGCGCTCTACCCCTTGAACCACAGCTCCACGTCTGGTTTTCTGGTGGTTCACTGGAGATCAGAGTCTCCTGGACTTTCCTGCCCGGGCTGGCTTTGAACCGTGGTCCTCAGCTCTCAGCCTCCTGCGTGGCTGGGCTGACAGGTGTGACCGGCGCTGTCAGGTTTCATTTCTCTGGACAGTGGTCACCTTGGAGACGCTGCACTGTGATTTACTGCGGACCGAGAACAAGGTCCAAGGGGTGCAAGGAAATTGTGGGAGCACGAAGCAGAAAAGTCAGAAAACGAAAAACTCTGTGTGGACTGGACGCAAAACTGGACTCTGGTGGCCCAGGCCTGTCACCCCAGCCACGCAGGAGACTGAGATCTGAGGACCACAGGTTCAAAGCCAGCCCGGGCAGGAAAGTCCAGGAGACTCTGATCTCCAGGGAACCACCAGAAAACCAGACGTGGAGCTGTGGGTCAAGGGGTAGAGCGCCAGCCTGGAGGAAAAGGAGCTCAGGGACAGCGCCCAGGCCCTGAGTTCGAGTCCTGGAGTCAGCACACACACACACACACACCCCAGCCTGCTAAAGCCTGAGTGACAAAACAGAGGAATCTATCTTAACGACTGCGATATTCACATTTTTCCCCAATAATTCCCGCATTATCATATTTACATGCTTATTAAGTACGGAATGCCAATGTACTCATGAAAATGATGAACGCTAAATTAAAAAATGATAATACGACTCCTGCCCTTGGTTTTCCTAAAAATATATTTAGTAATTGACAAATACCTCTGGCAAAGAC
>JANJXV010000040.1:4686919-4711919 GCA_024803745.1 Megascapheus bottae | reverse complement strand
TCATCTTCTGGTAAACACCACAGCAGTGGACATGGGTGTGTTGGTGATCAATCCAGCTCCTCAGGAGGCTGAGATCTGAGGATCGCAGGTTCAAAGCCAGCCCGGGCAGGAAAGTCCAGGAGACTCTGATCTCCAGTGAATCACCAGAAAACCAGACGTGGAGCCGTGGTTCAAAGGGTAGAGCGCCAGCCTGGAGGGAAAGCAGCTCAGGGACAGCGCCCAGGCTGTTCAAGCCCAAGAACTGGCAGTAAACAAAGTTTTCTAATGATTAGATTTGGCCAAGGACCTGGAGATTGTTTGATCGTTTCCCATATGTCTCATGCATCCGTGTTTCTTCTTTATGGTCTCTCTTCTTAGCTAACTGCTAGGACAACTGTATTTCCAGTACCTGTCCAGTGCTTTCTAATTATTCATGATGTTGGTATGCTGATCCTGGGACTTGAACTCAGGAACTGGTTACTACTCTGGAATTTTTCTTTCCCTCAAGGCTGGCACTCTGCCACTGAGCCATAGTTGTTTGGTGGTTAATTGGAGATAGAAGTGTCATGAACTTCCTGCCTGGGTTAACCTTGAACCTACATCCTCAGATCTCAGCCCCCTTGAGTAGGTAGGCTGACAGGTGTGAGTCATGGAAAACTGGCTGCCACTTCCTCCTCCTCTCCTTCTCCTCCTCCTCCTCCTCCTCCTCTTCCTCCTCCTCTTCCTCCTCCTCTTCCTCCTCCTCTTCTTCTTCTTCTTCTTCTTCTTCTTCTTCTTCTTCTTCTTCTTCTTCTTCTTCTTCTCCTCCTCCTCCTCCTCCTCCTCCTCCTCCTCCTCCTCCTCTTCTCCTCCTCCTCTTCCTCCTCTTCTCCTCCTCCTCTTCCTCCTCCTCTCCTCCTCCTCTTCTTCTTCCTTCTCTCCTCCTCCTCCTCCTCCTTCTCCTCTTCTCCTCCTCCTCTTCCTCCTCCTCTCCTCCTCCTCCTTTTCTTCTTCCTTCTCTCCTCCTCCTCCTCTTCTTCTTCTTCTCCTCCTCCTCCTCCTCCTCCTCCTCCAGTTGCTAGTTGCTCGTATTTTAAACATTTTCGTACCAGATCATGGAGGCTCATTTACTCCATGTGCAAATACAACTTTCAATTAGCCAAAAGCAGCCGGGGCGTGTGTGATACGCCCCTGTGATGCCTTGCTCTGTCATTTACAGTGTATCATTCTTTTCTGTTCAGAACGCACCATCATTTCCCTCTTTTAGGCTGTTTGTGTGGAGGGAGAAAAGTGGGTTTTGCTTGCTTTGGGAAACCCAGGCCCAAGTCCTCTGAGGAAGCACACCTGAATCCAGACGCCACCTCCTTGGCTTTCCTGACATTCTTCTCACGTGATCTTCCAGGTGAACGCTAAGGGTGCCGTCATGAACTGTGATCACAACGCAATCACAAACACAACCCTGGCCCACACCAAAGGAGGCAAACACAATTATAAACCAAGGAGACGTTAGCACGGATTCAAGGCTCCTTTCCAAGTTCAACGTTTTCCTTTCTTTTAGAAAAAAAAAATCCAGGTCACCATAACCGGGCGTCCACCTAGAAGGCAGCACAGGCCAGAAAAGCTAAATGAGAACCAGCTTCCCGAAGCAGCAAGCGCGGGCAAAGCTCTGCAAATGAAACACGGTTCTCCACCTGACGTGCACTTGTCCCTACCCCGGATCCTGTCAGCTGACAGTGCTCAGTGTGTCCCCTCGTGGTTTGTTATTTAACTGGGGAACTCTTGACATCTATTTCTGCATTTCCACACAAACCCCACGGCCTGCCCCTCCTGTAGCCTTTTTTACCCCCTCTCCTTCTTCTTCTCTTTTCTTTTCTAAACTTGATCCACCCAAGGGAGAAAAATGATCAGAAGCCAATGGAAAAATTCCATCTTGGTGGTTGGGAATTTGCATAGTTATGGATAACTGTGCCTTAAAACCCACGTACCCAGGTTAATGTGGACACAGTGATGACACCCCTTGGCTCCCGCCCCCATCAGAGGCTCAAGGTTCAAATCCAGGCTTGGCAGATGACTCTGAAAGATTCCATCCTGAACAAACCAGCAAAAAGTCTGAACCGGAGGCCTGGTTCAAGTGGTAGAGCACCAATCGTGAATGGGCACACAAGGCCCCGTTCGAACACCAGTACTGGAAAGGCTTGGTTGGTGGCACCGTTTAACTGGTTAAGTGATTCCGCTGGTTAAGTCCTTCTGGCGTCACTCAACCAACCAGCCAGTTTTCTCTGTCAAAGGTGAAATCTGATCTTTGTAAATCACGATATTATTCACGTCTTCATTTCCCCCCTCTCCCCTCATCTCAGGGCCCAGCCTCAGTTTCTCCAGATGCTGTGTTTTACACAGCTGGCTTTCCCAGGTGAAGCTCGCAGGATGCCATGTGACGTTATTGTAGGCTGAATGGGCATTCGGGGTGTGCAGAACTTAGCTCCAGTACTGGTGCAGGGTGCGCAGGCCGTAGCCCCTGGCTGAATAAATATTCCCTCTCCTGCCGCCATCCTACTACATGGTTAGGAGTGAGAGAGGTGGAAGGTGGTGTTGGAATCACACTTCCTTCTCTCTTCTCACCTTTAGAAGTAAAAGGAGCCAAAGCCATAGCTGGGCACCGCTGGCTCCCGCCTGTCCTCCCAGCTTCTCAGGAGGCTGAGATCTGAGGATGGAGGTTCAAAGCCAGCCTGGGCAGGAAAGTCCAGGAGACTCTGATCTCAATGAACCACGCAGAAAAAGGCAGAGGCGGTGCTAGAGGCAGAGCATTAGCGGTGGGCAAGAAAGCCCAGGAACTGTACCAGGCCCTGGATTCCAACCCCAGAACCAGCGTCGATAAACAAACACACAAAAACAAACAAACAAGAAAAACTGGGTTAATGTTATCACAATGTCAAAGGTGTTCGCACTGTTTCACGAAATGGTGACCCTGAAACGACAAAATGATCTTAACAGGCTCTTTCCTTGACTACTTTTTTTTTAATGAAAGAGACTTTTTTATTAAAGAATTTATTAATGTTGATTTTTACATCCTATTTGAAATGACAAGTTTAACAAACAAAGTGTTCAAGGAGGGAATCTCTATTTACAATCACTGGGACTTAGTATTTAGAACTCAATCAAAATTAGGCTGAGGGTTTGTATGTCATAGAAACATTAATTTATGAAATAAAACATTATGATTATAGAGTCATAGGTTTTTATGTCTCTATAGTTATGTTTATATTCCATTACCATATCCATAGCTTTGGGTATGCAGTTATTGAGTCCTCGCTCTTGTACTCTTTGGATTTAATAGCCACATATTAAGGATACCATGCACCTTTTTTTCCTTAGGTCTTGACTTGTCTCACTCAACATGATTCGCTCTAGATTCATCCACTTCCCTGCGAATGCCATTATTTTATCTTGTCTGTTGGCTATGTAGAATTCCATTGTGTATATATACCACATTTTCTGTATCCATTCATCTGCAGTAGGGCATCTGGATTGTTTCCATCGCCTGGCTATTGTGAATAGTGCAGAGATGAACATAGCTGAGCAGGTGTCCTTATCATATCCTGGGTCATGCTGTTCAGGATAGATGCCCAGAAGTGGTATGGCGGGATCGTAGGGAAGGTCAATTTTCAGTTCTTCAAGGAACCTCCACACTGCTTTCCAGAGTGGCTGAACTAGTTTACAATCCCACCAGCAGTGCAGTAGGGTTCCTTTTTCTCCACAGCCCCGCCAGCAACTGTCATTGTCTGAGTTCAAAATTCCTTGACTACTTTTTAATGTTTATTTAAAAATCTGTATCTGCAGGATTTTACACGAAACCATTTTTTTCCAGTAGGGATCACACACTAAATACACTTTCCCCTGTCCATCTGTATCAAAATCATGGCCTATGTGCAGTTATCTCATTTTATCCCAAGCTTCCACTCGTGCTTTAAGTATTATTTTTTTCTAGCCAGCTCTCTATGGGCCAGAGATAACCACCAAGTTTTAAATGATTCCAACGACCAAGAAAGACAAACTTCAGAGGGTTTCACACGGTCAAAATCATATGTTCGAATCTAATCACTGTGTCTCTCCCATACTACATGAAGAAGGAGAAGGAGGAGGAGGAGGAAGAGGAGGAGGAGGAGGAGGAGGAGGAGGAGAGGAGAAGGAGGAGGAGCAGAAAGAAGAGGAGGAGGAGGAGGAGGAGCAGAAAGAGGAGGAGGAGGAGGAGGAAGAGGAAGAGGAAGAGGAAGAAGGAGGAGGAGGAGAGGAAGAAGAAGGAGATAGGACCAGCGTTTAATTCACTCATTCCTATAAGACAAATATCATTAGAAAAATGTCAGGAGCCACAAAATCACACCGTTAACCCAAAGAAATGAACCCCGATTGCGTGGCAGTTATCTCGTGCATCAAAGGAGTCTTTGCAGAATTTTTTTTAAGACCAGAATGAGAGCTCAGAACATGAAAACTCTTGAGCCCATAATCCCTGAAAACATAACCAGGAGACCCAATCAGGGGAGCTGCCCCAGGCTCTAGCTCTGGTAAGATAATAAATACTGAGAGAGAGAGAGAGAGAGAGAGAGAGAGAGAGAGAGAGAGAGAGAGAGAGAGAGAGAGAGAGAGAGAGAGGGAGAAGGAAGGAGGGAGGGAAGGAAGGAAGAAAGGAAGGAAGGAAGGAAGGAAGGAAGGAAGGAAGGAAGGAAGGAAGGAAGGAAGAAAGGAAGGAAAGAAGGAAAGAAAGAAAGAAAGAAAGAAAGAAAGAAAGAAAGAAAGAAAGAAAGAAAGAAGTAAGTGAAAAACAGGGCCATATTTCTGCCTGATCAACCTTTCCCAAACCAGGAGTGAAGTAACTTCTTACAAAACACACACACACACACACACACACACACACACACACACACACACACACGGAAACTTTGACAAAGAAGCCATTTGGCGATTATATCCACTCCATTAAGTTGGTCTGCGCCTAGGAAATATTCAAATCTCTTAATTTGTTCAAATGCTTCGGTGCTCCAGCCAGCTGACCACCGCGCCGGCCATCTGGCCATCCATCCATCCATCCATCCATCCATCCATCCATCCGTCACTCAACTCCGGCTTTCCCCGTGTCAGGAAAGCACTGTAAACACATTTATAAAAATGATCCAGAGGGATCTGGAAAGGACTGGGGTCCATGCTGAACTCCTGCTTCTGAGTTTAAAGAAAAAGAGAGGAGGGAGGGAGAGAAGGAAGGAAGAGGGGAAGGAAGGAGGGAAGGAGGGAAGGAAGGAAGGAAGGAAGGAAGGAAGGAAGGAAGGAAGGAAGGAAGGAAGGAGGGAGGGAGGGAGGGAGGGAAGGAAGGAAGGGAGGGAGGGAGGAAAAAGAGAAAAGGAGAAAAGAAGAAAGAAGGAAAAGAAAGGAAGGAAAGAAGGAAGGAAGAGAGGAAGGGAAAGAAAGGAAAAGAGAGAGTTGGACTGCTGTCTGCTGCCACATGGGATCCTGAATATCCGTATGGTTTATAGCTGGCCTCTGGGGTCAGAACTGTGGATATCCTGATCTCCTCAGTGAGGAGCAGAGTTGATTCTGAGTCAAATAACAGGAAATGTATCATGTAGTCACTCGTTGAACCTGGGGCTTGAACTCAGGGCCTGGGCTCTGTCTCTGAACCTCTGTGTGCTCGAGCCTGGCGCTCTACCCCTTGAGCCACAGCACCACTCCCAGCTTTTCCTGAATAGTTCATTGTAGATAAGGGTCTCATGGACTTTCCTGCCCGGGCTGGCTTCGAACCCCAGGCCTCAGATCTCAGCCTCATCTCAGCTGGGATGGCAGGCAGGAATCACGGTGGCCTGTCTTAGGCACTCTTCCGAGCGACGCCTTTTTCTGGGCTCAGCTATCTTGACCAAATCTTGAACGAAATCCACCACAAAACTTCATTCTCCATGAATCCGGGGTGACAGCCATTTCCTTTTCCCTTTTTTTAATTCCATACAAGAAGCAAAGATGGCGCTGAATTAACGTGAACTCCATGGAATGGTGCCTGGCATGAAATCAGTTCCTTTCAGACATTCCCACAGATGGGCCACAACTCACCTCCATCTCATTTTAATACCCCCCCCCCTCTCTCAGACTTCACTTACAAAACAAGTGTCTCTTGCATCATGTGGCAGGGTGGTATTTGAGTTATCAGGCTATATGTGAATCAGGCATCAAAAAAATTTAAAAAAACAAACCAACCAGAGTCAAAGCAACAGTAATATGGTAAAAGCAATATTAATTACAGTCAGCCCCTAATTATATTGGTAGCCAGTGTGAAGGGGAGTGCAGAAATGATGGTCTAAATACCGAGGGGCTTGATTATTATTATTATTATTATTATTATTATTATTATTATTATATTATCATCATCATTATTATCAAAGCAGACCATTCTCATCCTCCTTTCTCTGATTTGTGGAAGAGAGAGCCATTGACTCGCGTGCTGTCTCCAAGCTTATATATGTGTGTGTGTGTGTGTGTGTGTGTGTGTGTGTGTGTGTGTGTGTATACATATATATGTATGTATGTATACATATATGTATTTGAATTGTTTTTTATCTGGTTGGAAATTCTGTCGTCTTTCTTGGCTGTCATCTTCCAACTCATGTTTTAACACCTCTTCTCCTGGTATTTGTTATGAAATAAATAGATAATAGATAATAATCACTTTAATCACTTTTTTTTTGCTTTTTAAAGGCTGAATGGTTTGTAATGCTGGCAAATGTGTAATTAGGTAACTTGCATTCGGTGTGTGTTTTTTTCTGAGTGTTGAAGGGATAAATTATTCATTTCCATTGCAGCGTGAGTACGAACCTATTTCCCATTTAGAAAAATCTTTTATATGTAATTTTTTTTAAAAAACCAGCTATAAAGTGTCATTGGCTGCCATTATCCTTACATGGCATGGAAGATGACTACAAGAAAGCCGTTTTACCTAATATATATTGCCTGCCATTTGATTTAATCTTCAAATAAGCTCCAGGAAGCAGGTCCCTGGACAGTTAATCTTTAGTTTTGTAGCCCATACACATTTTCAATAAGGTTACCAGGGAATTAAGCTCAGTAGGGGAGGAAAAGCACATTGTCTTATTCTTCAAGCAGCCACAGTGAGATCTGTTAGCAAATTATAACTTCCTTAATTATGAAATACTTGATTCATGGTAGACTGTCAGTGGAACACACTGGGGCTCATCCAAAAAAAATAAAAAAAGAAAAGAAACAAAAAATAATTCAGGGAGATTCTTTAAAGCTTAGTGTTTCCACGATTAAAGAAAAAAAAAAGAATGGTTTTGTCCAAGACCGTATTATCCACTCACTATATTATTATGAAATAGAGTCCCGTTACATAACCCATTTCACACGGTGCGAAAGCCTTCATGAAAGCAAATGATCAAGACACAAATTCGTGGTGCACGGTGTTCTGTAAGAGAAGAGTGAGAGGAGAGGAAACCTTCATTTTTTAAGATTATAATTTTTATTCCCACCAATAATGCCAATACTCCCTGAAGAGTATTCTTTTATTTTTATTTCCTTAGTTAAACCACAGCTTCCCCCCAAACAAGAACTTGCTAAACCGAAAGCACAAATCTTCTGGAGAAAAAAAAAGTCATTAAAAAAACTTTTCGCTGGCTCTAAGTGCCATCTGGAAAAAAAATTAAATAATTGGAAAAGCAAAAAGCAAAGGGCTGTTTCCCCTCCACCTGCTGATTGACTGGTGGTTTAAGTTTAGGGTTATTTTTCTTTGCAGTGAGCAGTGGCATGAAATAACCTAGGAGGAATAGAAGGGAATTATTTTGTGGCTATTCAATTTGTGTTGGAGCAGCGTCTATAAGCTAAGGCCCACTGACACCAACCAACATGGCAGCTCTGTCTAGGCATTCTCCCATCTGCTTGGTTTCCTTCTAGTGAAACTTCATCCTAAGCTTGATCCATCATTTTAGAAATACTTGAATACTTAAAAAAAAAATCCTTCCCAGGGCCGGGAGTTTGGCCTAGTGGTAGAGTGCTGGCCTAGCATGCACAAAGACCCGGGTTCAAATCCTCTGTACCACATACATAGAAAAAAGCCAGAAGTGGTGCTGTGGCTCAAGTGGTAGAGCGCTAGCCTTGAGACTAACCCCAGGACTGGCAAAAAGGAAAAAAAAATCCTTCCCTAACAAAAAAAGAAAAGTAGAAATAAAAATGTAGCTAAGTAGGAGAGAAATGGGAAATGGAGTTTTTTAAACGAATGAAAAGAAGATGGAAGCAACTGAATTTGTACCGACATTCTTGAAGTCATTATGGTTTCTCCATATTGAGACAGGAATTTTAACCTCTTCTCTGAAGGAGTTGAACCCATGCAGTTCCAAAATCTCCAAATCGAAAATACTTTGATTTAAACAAATATTCAGAAAGCACAGGATAAACCAATTCCATTGTTTTTCTTGGCACGATTTATTAAACCTTACCATATTAAAAGTGATGTAGGATTTACACTATAATGGGTATTGTAATGAGGTGGAGAGTATTTCATGCATTCAGAAGTATGTATATATACACATATATTTGTATAGAGTCACATTTAGTATACTTATACCTGCCTTTACCACTGGAAGGACAACCCAGGTGACAGGTGACAGTGAAGGGAACCCTTGCCTGGACAACACTTGAGAGAGCCACACACACCCCTGCTTTCCCTCCACTTAGTGTCTGGTGTAACGTGGTCACCCCAGGGTAATGATGGGGGGGGGGCTTTCCTCTTCCCTGTGTTCCTATGTACCTCCCTGCACTGCTGCAGCCTCAGCTCCAGCATGGCATGGCGTAGCTCCCTCTCATTGCTCTCTCCCCTGATTACTGTCATTCGTGGCCTGCCACCAAGAGCTTAACAGCAATTAACCCCTGCTGCCTCCCCAGAGAGGCGCCCATCGGCAACCCGCCAAAACACTGGAAACAAGCTGGCCAGGATCAATGTGCGTGTGCGTGTGTGCGTGCGTGTGTGTGTGTGTGTGTGTGTGTGTGTGTGTGTGAAAGAGAGAGAGGGGGGGGTAATCTATCAGAGGAAACAATCCAGATGACATTAATGAGAACCACTATTTGAAAGTACTTCCCTCCCCACCACCCGGCAAAATAATATGTATTTTCTTTATTTTTTAAGAAAACAAGGCTGATAGAAAGTAATGCTAAATAAATACCTGTTTCTGCTGTATTCCCATAAAAATAATAATGGCTGGATTGATTCTATTGCTGGGTGTTTGTTTGTTTGTTTTGAAAGAGAGTGTGCTGGACTGCATAAACAATGGAGGCACAGCACTTAAAAGGTCAAATTTAAATAGCAAATGACAAAGCAAGCTCCATTTGGAGTGTTCTCCTCTGTGTTGGGTGAAGGGAACTCATTAGCTGTAAATTTCCCACTGTAGAAAATGCAAACAACTATCTGGTGCCCGGCTTGGTTTTTTTTGTTTGTTTGTTTGTTGGTTGGTTGGTTGGTTGGTTGGTTGGTTTTGTGCCACTTTGGCTTTTAAGTCTTCCTGAAGAATCCTCTAATTTACCCTCCCCACCGATTCCATTTTGCCTCCATTCCTTTGTTTATAACTGTTGTTTAAAGTAATCTTGTTTAAAATAATACCCATCTGTTGTTTGAAATAAAAAGTGTGCAAGAGGAGGGGCAGGAGGAGAGGGGTAGAAGAATGAGGGGGGCAGAGGGGGAGAGGGCAGGCAAGAATGATTGTGTAGGCTACAGAACTGAGAAAACCAAGGGAAGGGGTGGTTGAGGGGGCCAGGTGAAGACATGGAGGGATGGCCCAGATCAGAACGCCCTGTGTCCACCAATGGCCTTGTGAAATGGCCAGAACAATCCAATACACAATGGGGACATTAAGAAAAGTGAGGGGGGAGGGGGGAGAATGTAAAGAAGGGGGGATGACACTCCTCTGTCCAACTCCGTAAAGATGACACAAGTACTTAAAACCAGAAGAAGAAAGAAAATGCTGGCCAGAGACGTGAGGTCAGAGATTCTGATGATGGGAAGGGAAGGAAGGCAGACAGGAAAAGAAGGAAGGCAGACAGGAAGGGACGGAATGAATGTGAAAACCCAGCCCTGGTCAGCAATGGGGAGAAACCAAGCCTTTGCCTGTGTTGGGCCCACGGTGTATTTGTATTATTTTTATCATTATTATTTGCAGGTCCTGGGTCTTGAACTCAGGGCCTGGCACTGTCCTAGGGCTTTTTCTACCCCTTGAGCCACAACACCACTTCCAGATTTTCCTGTGTATGTGGTACCGAGGCATCGAACCCAGCGAAGCTCAAAGAGGTCGTTACCACCAAACTGACTCGAATGAATACGTGCCCCGCTGTGTGCCAGCATGTACGCATTTCTGTATTTTTCAGGGACAAGACAAAATTTGAAATATATGCCTTAGCTAAACGTTCTCCAAAACATGGTGAAAAGGAAAAGAAAAGGAAGCCAGAGGCGTTTTATTCCCCCAACCTAACAAATAATGAACAAACAAAAACAGAGGAGAAAAAAAAATACAGAATAATAGACCATTGTCAAAGGACTCAGCTTTGAATAATTGATCATCTGGACCCCTGGTACTGACAAAGAAAGTTGTTTTATTCTTTTTTTAACGAATGTGTCAAAAATGAATTATTGACATAACTTAGTCCACGGTACTTTTTAAGTAAAAAAGCAAAACCTTATTTCTAATTGAATATTGGCACCTTGCCACTAACTAAACTTGACTTCAAAAGTAGCAGCTGGCAAAGCATCCTTTTTAGTTCTTAATTACTGAAGCACGTAAACTGACTTTTCCCCCCCTCCCTTTCCTAAGGTTCTTGTGGAGCTGAGGAGCAGATCAAAGCACAAGATGTGGGAAAAGAAATCGGGGCTCAGATCATAGATATGAATTCAAATAATGTGCCACCCAGAAGCCTCAAACTATACAAGCATGCCAAACTTTTTATTATTGTAATGATGATCAATTATGATGATGATGTATACAGATTATAAAGATGCATGGCAAACATTCACAAAAATGCCTTCCCCCCCCCCTTTTTCCTTCCATTTATTTGTTGTTTTTTTTCTTAGGAGCTGCGCGAAGGGATTTCAATACTGCACGTCCATTTATGACTATGGTACATCTTTATAAAAATATGAACGTATAATTCTTAAGTCACATGTCAGTGTGTGAGAATGATGCCTCTTGACCTTTCTCACCCGTTCTTTGAAACCTCGTGTAATTCCAACCTCCCAAATGGCTCTCTCCAAGGCCTACAAACCCCCTCTCCCCCACCCCAAAAAAAGAGGGGTTAATGAGTGACTTGCTTTTCTGTGCTTTGCAAGAATGCGGTGACACCGAGAGCCACTGATTTTCTAATCACCCAGAAAGAGTCCCCACCATCTAAGATTAACAGGGGTTCTTGTTCTACAAACGTTCTCCAAGGGAGCCACTCACTCACTAATGAAAGCAGACGAGCAGCTGACGAACCCCAAACAAAACAAATCTTTTAGGGTTTTTTTTTGTTGTTTTATTCTTTAAAAAAAATACCAATTTTAAGTATTTGGACGAAGAAATTGCCATTGACCGAACCAGTTGATGAAGACAACGCATGTTGATCCCTTTGCACATCCTCTCCCTTCCCTCCTCTTCTGGGGATCCACACTCGATGCTCCCCCTCTTTTCCTCTCCCTGCATCTACCCCTCTTCTCTGCACCCCACCCCTCTCCAGGCTCCCACTTACTGCTGTTTTATTTGGCTGAACTGACTCTGCCTTTCGAAGGATTCACTGGAGTTGAGCACTGCCTTGAATCTCTCATGTTTCTGTAATACCTAGGGGAGACTCTGCCCCCCCTATGAACCAGATGATCAGAGTCTCATGGACTTTGCTGCCCAGCCTGGCTTCGAACCATGGTCCTCAAAGCTCAGTCTCCTGAGTAGCTAGGAAGACAGGTCTAAGCCACCAGCATGCAGCTGCCAGCCAGACTTTCCCAGTAACTCCAGCGTCCCTGCTTCACACGAGGATGCAGTCAAGAAATTCACCCTTCTGTCTCTGTCGTTGCGCGCCGTTCAAGAAATAAAAATGCACCATTGGGAGATCAAATCCATCTGTGGGATCACAAATTTGAATATCTTGGATATTGATGTTGGGTTTTTCCATAAAGACGTAGGTGGGGTTTGTTTGTTTTTTGGTCTGTTTGTGTGTGTTAATCCTCTACTTCTGGCTTTTAAGATTTCTTACACACCTGGAGAGTTTATGGGACACAGGAAGAAACATCATGATCTGAATGCATCATTTCCAGCAAACCTGGGTTTTTGAAGTCTGGTGGCCTGTGTGCAGTTTAAATCCTGTACACACACACACACACACACACACACACACACACACACACACACACACAAAATATGGACTTTCTCATGTAGTTGTAAAAAAACCAAAATGGCCAGTTCTCTTCACTGGCACAAAGCCATTTCAAAGTTACTGATGACTGAGTTTATTTCAGTATTTCCCTAAGTGTGTTCATGCAGTCCATTCTCCTGTTATTCATGAGCGGATTATCTGGATGGTGAATTACTCCCGTTTCTCTTTATTTATTTATTATTTTCTCCTACCACCTTCCCGGAAACCTATTCTTAACGCCGGCGAGCCTTTCTCCCGGTAAGCGAGCTACACAAAAGAGTGGAGCAGAAACACCGCTCCGTCAATTTTATTACTTGTTAGCAACCCTGACAGAGGTTTGGTAGAAGAAGGAAATTTAAAATAGTTGTTGAAATTAGGTTTGGGGATTCTCTATGGCTTTTACTTATTTATGTCCTCTTTCTTGTCTATTAGCATAATCTATGTCTATTGCGCACAGTACAATGATGCAGAATAAAAATGTGCTTTTAGTCGGGATGGCTACATTTTTATGAATAAAGCTGTGTGCAGTCCATAAAACACATCGGGAGCTTTCATTACGGAAGGGGTATAAATATACATGTGGAAATATTATGATTAAAAGTGGCTACTTAAATAATGTGCCGGGTTTTAATAATTGATATTTGCAACCTGGAGGAGGGAGGAGGCCATTGAAATATGCAGAAAGTTTCTACCTGCAGGTTTTCATATATTCTTGGTTTCCCCTTAAGAATTCCCAGCAGGGTCCTTTTCTCATGTAGAACCCACCAGAAAAGGTGGAAGCGTAAGATATGCCTGGTATCCTGGCCCCTGGTCTCTAGAAGATTCTACCCAAGGGCTCCAGCCATTGGCTAATCCATCACTCATCATCCATCTCAACTAAATGGTTCTCTGCCCCAGGCCCAGAGGCTGAGTTCCTCACACAAAAGGGCCGTGTACCAATTCCCCTGTGGTGACACAACTAATTTCCACGCCCGCCTGGAGCTTTCACACCTGGTCCCCAAACTGCCACCCATGCCATCTCTTACGTGGCATCCCCATAGACAGATAGAATGCTCATTTTTCTCTCTTGCACCAAAGATTAGGGAGGTCAGGGGGAAGACAAGACAGGGGCGGGTGGCCTCACACCTGTCAGCCCAGCTCCTCAGGAGGCTCAGATCTGAGGATCATGGTTCAAAGCCAGCCCGGGCAGGAAAGTCTGAGAGAGTCTTCTCTCCAATAAACTATACAGGAAAAGTCCAAAGTGGAGCTGTGGTTCAAGGGGTGGAGCGCCAGCCTTGAGCAAAAGAAGCTTAGGGACAGCGCCCAGGTCCTGAGTTCAGGCCCCAGGATCATCATCAAAAAAAAAAAAAAGGAAGGAAGGATGGAGGGAAGGAGAGGGGAGGAAGGAAGGAAGGAAGGAAGGAAGGAGGGAAGGAGGGAAGGAAGGAGGGAAGGAGGGAAGGGAGGGAGGGAGGGAAGGGAGAACTGACTTCTGGTATCATTGATGTCATTCCATAAAATTCCAGTATTTAACATCTATCTCAAACATCCGAATGGGGTTCAACTACAAATGAAAATCAAAACAACGCAAAAAAGACAGAGCTTCTGCTTATGTAGAGCCTGGACTTCAAATCCCAGATTTCTTTATTGGCGACCGGAGTCTCATGCACTTTCCTGCCCGGGCGGGCTTTGAACCAGGATCCTCAGCTCTCGGCCTCCTGAGGAGCTGGGATGAGCCAGCAGGCCCGGCTTTGCCTTCAGACTTTCCCCGAATTTATCTGATCCCGAATTTGGTTGGAAATCAGGCCGAGAAAGGAAACACATGTGACAGAAAGCTTAGGACATGGAGAGTTTGGCTTTTTTTTCTTTTTTTCCCTCCCAACATTTAGCCTGGCCTTGAGCAAACCAATTCCAAGCTCATGTTTCTTGGGGCAATGAAATTCAAGAAGGAATCGGTGCGGGTGAGAGGAAGGTGGTGGGGATTCCATTTGCATGCTGAGGCCCTGCCCCTGGTTGGAAGAGGCCATGTCCTTCGCCCCCCAGTCTTGACAGCCGCCTTCTTGGCTGAGGTCGCCTGGTAAATGAGTGGGGTTGGAGAGCTTAAAATATTCACCCTTAATCAAAAATTCGATGGCATTTTTCACAAAAAAGAACATTTGCCCAGGTCATTTGACCAGATGCCAAGTGAAATCATTTATAAGCTATGGCCAACTGTCATTTTGATTCCTGCCTTCCTTCCTTCCTTCCCTCCCTCCCTCCCTCCCTCCTTCTCTCCTTCCTTCCCTTTTTCTTTCTTTCTTTCTTTCTTTCTTTCTTTCTTTCTTTCTTTCTTTCTTTCTTTCTCACTTGTTCTTTTCTTTTTCACTTAATGTCATAGTAGAGTTTTGTGTTTCCTTGGGCCATAAAATTCACTCTGTCTCTTACCCTAGAACGTTCCAGATCTTTGAAATTTAATAAAATAATAATAATAATAATAATAATAAATGACTCCTTGTGATTAAAGTGTGATGGGGTGGGGGGGAAACAGTGTCTCTGAGGCCATTTCACATTGACATTCAGAAGGAAATGTCACATTTGAAGCTAAGCAAGAGACCCGCAGCTCTTTCTGTTGTGTATGACTTGTCGCTGCTGTGTTTACTTGTTTTTGTTTGCGGGTTTAAATCCCTGGGGATGGAAACATAGTCTTTCAGATCGAGTTTTACTCTGTTGACTTGTTTTCTATTTTATTATCATTCCTACCCACTCCTCACCAGAACAAATACAGGAAGAATTTTTTTTAACTCATCATCTCTATATTGTTAAGTTTTATAATGTGCCATCGATTAGACATGGGGTCAATTAACATTTTTTTCTGTATCAGGATATGAAAAGAATAAGGGTTTGGTTTTTTTTTTGCATATACTATTTGACCCCTATCTGTGCTTTGGCCCTGGGACTCCTAAGAAGCGAGAATTAGATGTGTGACCCAGCCTCGCTCGCTGGTCCTCTAATGATTTTTGGATGTCATCTCATCAATTTTTATTTGTTTTTGCTGGGCCTGGGCCTGGGCGCTGTTCCTGAGCTTCTTTCCCTCCAGGCTGGCGCTCTACCACTTGAACCACAGCTCCACGTCTGGTTTGCTGATGGTTCACTGGAGATCAGAGTCTCCTGGACTTTCCTGCCCAGGCTGGCTTTGAACCTTGATCCTCAGATCTCAGCCTCTTGAATAGCTGGGGTGACAGGCGGGAGCCACCACACCCAGCGATGCAGAAATTTTAACCCACAAGTATAAGATAGAAACAGTTTTGACAAGCTGGAACAAACTAAATAAACTTTAAGCAAGAAAGATATCTATACTAAACTCCAAATTTAAGATTTCCCCCATGGTGTTTTGGGTTTTTTTTCTTTGCCTTTTTAGTCAAAAACTAAGATGTAACAATAATATATCTTAATTCCTTAAGAATTCCTAAAGTATTTTGGTTAATTAGATTTTCTAGTGAACATTTTCATTTTTGAAAATTTTTAATGAAATGGGCTCCTCGTTATATCTCTGTATGGCATAGTGAAGGCAATTTAAATGATCTTAACAGATAGAGGCTGTAGTATTTCATGGAAAAAAAATAAAATATTAATTTTATTATACCGAACATTTATTATGCTTAATATTAATTATGTTATTTATTAATAAACACCATACTTATCCTCAGTTTTAAGTATAAACATCAGTGCTGCAGAGGATAAAGGAAAGACAAAGCACATGCTCCTTCCTTAGGAGAATTAAATTTACCAAAGCACAAAGAACTCACTGGATTTCTTGTGCGTTCCTTGGCAGCATTATCTCTGGAGAAGAATTATGATAACAGAGTATTAACTTTCTGCCATAGGTGTATTTATTTCCACGTGGGATAAGGAACGAGGATCTCACATAAGACAAGCAGTGCTTTTAAAAGAATATTCCGCTTATAGCGGATTAAGATTTCCTCTAAATTCAAGGACTGCATCTGGGGGCCCCTCAGTGGAAGAAGTTGTTTCTGTAGTCAGCTCATGAGGGGATCATGGCGAATGTAATTCAGGCCCACGCCTTTGAACTGACTCTCAATGTCCTATACATTTTTCTTCATTAAAAACCCCGGTCCTCTGGGTGGTGGGTTATGAAATCCGTCGCCTTTCTCTCCAGGGTGGAGAGGCTTGGAAAGGGTTCGAGCTCCCCAGGGTTTGGCCATTTGCTGAAACCCCATATTTTCATGTCTCTGGTGGGGCAGAGGCTTCTGAAATCAGTGAACTACACAACAGTGGATGTTGCTATTTGACTTGATCCAGTCTTTCTGATCACTGTTTCAGGGAAACTCAGAATCCAACAGGAAAGGGAAAACATGGGGAAGGGCAGAGGAAAGACTATTGCTGACATTTCTGGGGGAAATACAGCATTTTAACCATTCTGCAGTGGCAACGGCCACTTCTTTGAGATTCTGAAGCTGTTTCCGAATGCATCACGTTAGACAGCTTTTGTAATTTTTAACTTAATCTGTATTCAATAATTATTCCATGTTATATCATTACATTATGGATTCATCAATTACGATAATACGGTACTATATATTAAATTTTCTTATTGTGTTATTTTAAGCAACAGTTGTTTTTTAAAAAGCAAATTAAACAACTACTGTAGTCGAGGCAAGCTCAGCTTTCCTTTTTCTTTTGTTCAGTGTTTAGTTATACTTTGATGCTAAATTCCTGCCATGGCAAAGAAGGAAGTTTCCTAAACAATTACCCAATCGACTCACATGGAATCTAGAATTTTAAGCTGCCTTGGGCTCAGTCCCGGCTAGCGCAAAGAAAGATAGAGAGAGCAAGCCATCAATTTTGCGTCGCAATACTCTTTAGATGATTTTTACTTGTGCTTAGGAACTGAAGGAGTAAAAGTGATTGATAAAGTAATTAAATGATAAAAAAAAAAGATGAAGAAGAAAAGTGCTGGGTAAAGGATGCAGGAAAAGTACAAATGAGAGAAATGATTAAGTACTCTTGATCTGAAAAAAAATTATAGTATCAAATGATATAAATTATCATTCACTGGGGCAGCAAAGAAATTTTTTCTCGGCTTATTATTTCTTTTTTTTTTCTGGTACCATTTAAAAAAATAAAAAGATGATCATTTGAATTATGCTTGGTCTTCCTTTAGCTTTTTTCCTATTTTCCCCCCTATTAATGTCATAATTTCTTAAACAAGGCAATTACTTCAATATTCTAGTTCACGTCTCTGCTTCCTGGCCATGAATGGTGAATTTATAAAATGTGGACAGCCAGTCGGGTCCTTTCACATCGGCTTTTCTGCGGTGGCAGTGAGAAGAGAGGTAAATGAGATCTGATGAGATCTCAGGATGTCCCAGGCCACGTTATGGTTTTTCAATCCTGGACAAAGTTGATGCTGGCTTCCCAAGTGAGATTTAGGGCAAACACTGGGGAAGACGAGTTCGAGACTTTGCAGTTTTAATACCTGCATAATAATGTGCACTTCTAAGGACACATCCGCCCCGTGCACAGGTCATAGAATGAGACATCACTTAGAAAGCAGATTTGCCATCGGCCACAAGGCATAAATGGACACATGTCTAGAATGACACATTGCCTCTGGTGACACACTGCCACCTTCTGCCTTGTCTCTCCGTGTGCACATTCCACTTGTGTCTCCTTGCATTATTTAGTAATTTCCCTTCTCTGACTAAGAAACCCCGGGTTCTCTCCCTGGGTCGTCCTTCTGTCGTGAGGGAGATTTTTCTCTGGGGTCTCCCATCTCCAGTACATTCTGCAAGCCAACTACCATGGCTCACCTTCTAAGTCCACGCAGAAACTGGAGTGAGGGAGACCATCTCTGGGTTGAATGGTGCTTTTGGAATGGCAGGAGGAGGTTTCGGAATCCACCCCTCCCACCCTGGGTCATATAAATAGTGAATGGTGTCTTTATTCCGAAGACAGAGCCAACTGTGGTTGCACTCGCCTGTAATCTCAGCTCTGGGGGAGGCCGAGGTAGGAAAATCATTATCCAGCCTGGATTTAAGAAAATATGAGACATAACAAAAAATACAACTCGAGAGATGAAGAAATAACTAAGGCAAACAAAGGGACAGAAGTTGTGCATCAACTAGGAGAACAGTTTTCTAACAAGAAATCTTCCATTTAATCCCCAGTGTCAGGAACAATTTTTTTTTGCCAGTCCTGGTCTTGAACTCAGGGCCTGAGCACTGTCCTTGGGTTTTCTCAAGGTTAGAGCTCTACCACTTGAGCCACAGCTCCACTTCTGGCTTTTTCTGTGTATGTGGTACCAAGGAATCAAACCCAGGTCTTCGTGCATGCTAGGCCAGCACTCTACCACTAGGCCATGCTCAAGGCCGCTAGACAAATTTTTCTATGTCACAGTATTTGGAACATATATTATTATTATTATTATTATTATTATTATTATTATTATTATTATCTCCAGTCCTAGGTCTTGAACTCAGGGTCTGCTTGCTTCCCTGAGCTTCTTTCCCTCCAGGCTGGCGCTCTACCCCTTGAACCACAGCTCCACGTCTGGTTTTCTGGTGGTTCACTGGAGATCAGAGTCTCCCGGACTTTCCTGCCCAGGCTGGCTTTGAACCTCCATCCTCAGATCTCAGCCCAGAGGAGCTGGGATGGCAGGCACTGAGCCACCGGGGCCCAGCTAAAAGTACTAGTTCTTCCTTGCACCCCACAGAAGGCAAATCAATTGAGTTCACTCTTCAATCTACTCATCCTTTCTTCCTGCCGGCCACGTTGCCAGCTTGTTCATACATTATAATTCAGCACTTGCCTACAAAAGCACCTTGTCACCTCCCCTCCTCAGGAGAATAAGAACCCAGGGACCTATTTTTAATGAAGTCCCTATAAATTCAATAAAAGGCTGTGGCCTTTAGAGAAGGAAGAGACCAAACCCTGGTCTCTCTTTACATGAATTTGCCTGGTATAACACAGGGGCCATTTCCATGCAGTCAGGAAAAGAATAACTACTCAATTAATACCGCCGGGGACCAAAAAGTAGTATTTGACATAGGGAAGGGAAGGGGGAAAACAAGATGATCGGGAGGGCTGGGGGAAGGGAAAGGGGGCTAAGAACATGAGAAGGGGCTCAAGGGTTGAGAAGTAATGCATCCAGTACCTGGCGAATGCAACTGTAACCCCTCTATACATTATCTCGACAATAAAATACAAAAAAGGAAGGAAATTGTGTCACCATTTCCTATGGGGCAAATAAATGAATTCCGAATATGGTAAAGAAGAAAGAAGGAGAAGAAGCGCTTTAAAACAAAAATAACTACTAGCCAAATGAGATAAAATAACAGCTGTAGGGCTTGAGGTGTAGGGAAATATTTGATCTATTAAAAACTCCAAAGCCTTTACTATAGAAAAAAAATATATTCGTTAAAACAAAATCGTCCATGACAAATAACCTTTGTTAGGTGACAGCTAAATGTGAAGCTTGCCATTAGCATAACCATAAAATAATTCGCAGGCAGCGTATAAAATGTTGCTTCAAATCAATAAGACAAGAAAAAGAAAAACCACCTAAAAGACTGTTCCCACATTCCCAGCAGGCATTCTCACCGAGCCAGAGTCCAGGTCTTAGGAAAATCATATCGGTTTTGGAAGAGAAAAAGATCAATGAAAAGCAACATGGTCTATCAGTAATAATAATAATAATAATAATAATAATAATAATAATAATAATAAGCTTGTTGGTCTCTAAGTGGCTAAACCTATGGCAAAACCATAGCTTGTGTCTACGCCTGGCTACAGACTGGTCACCAAACTCAGATAGCTTGGACCTGACTCAACAGTAAATATTCAAGGCCTTCAAGTCTGTTCCATGCTACCTGAGATGGCAACTTGCTTCTTTCCAGGATCTCCATGTGTGTTCTGTTTTGTTTTCCTTCTCTTCATTTGAAATAGCTCGTCTGCAGCTTTTCTTTGCATTTTTTTCGTTGTGGTGGTGGTGGTGGTGGTTGTTTTCTTTTTAACTGCGTAACAAAAGCTCACAAGCTTGGAACCGAACCTCACCGCAGTGCATTAGACCCTGACTATGGAAGAGAGAAGTGAGATGCCCTCTTTGTGATGGGAGCTGGTAATTAAAAGAAAGAAAAAAGAAAAAGACAAGCCTGTGTGTGAGACAGGTGTGAACTCCAACAGATAATCCCCCATACCTTCGCACGCCTGCACCTGAAGAGAAATCATTTAGAATGCACATTTTCAAAGCCATTAGGAGAGAATTATTGCCAGCATATGCTGAGTATTTGGGGCCCATTAAGTCAGCAACTAAGCACCCCTTCAATTCCTCTGCGTGAGTTCAGTGCAGGTGTTTGAAACACATCCCAAATGTGCTAGGATTGGAAGAATAAAAAATACACACACACAAAAAAAAACAAACCCAAAACCAGGCACCAGTTTCCTGTGCCTGGTGGAGTTGTTTTATTTTATTTTATTTTTTTCCTCCTCCCCTACACACTTTCTTCTCCCCTTTTCCACAGATCAGGACATCAAGGCAACCTACAGAGGGCTTTAAAAGGCAAGACAAATTAAAAGAGAGTTGAAAGGCCTCACCCCCCTTCTTGAGACCGGGGAGAGGTTTCATTCCGAGGTCCCCTAACTCTCCGCCTTAAACTTTGATCACCGTTTTTGATAAACCTGTTTATCACCAGGCAAGCAATCCTTTTTTTTTTTTTTCCTCCAGGAAAATCTTGATATTAGATGTTTGGATGTTTACTCTATCTGTTAACTTCCAAGCAACTTCCCTAGTAAAAAGGTCATAAACTCAAGAAATCACTTCCATGGTCAACGTGGGGTGGGGTGGGGTGGGGTGGGTAGACACTCATTTGAAATTTGCTCCAGTTATTGGTTTTAATACAGTGTTTACAGTAGCTCGAACACTTCGTGAAACTTAGGGCAATGAAAAAGTTAAAATATTCACATGATTTTTGAGTCCCTTCAAATGTATAGACTTGAAAAAAAAAGATAAGGGAGTCCAGAGATGTAAGTTTTTTTGTCCTTTGAAAATTTTGTCAGGTAGATTCTTAGCCAGTGTCCTGTTAAAGTCACCAGGCGTTGCGGGGGGGGGGGGGAATTTTAGGGCAGACTTAGAGATTACGTATCAGTCTCTAAGCATTTTTAAGAGCAATTTTGACTTGATAAAAATGATCATAATTGGACTTTCACCAATTCCTCAAAGAAAAGCGTTTTCTCCATGAGGGTGGGAAGCCAGCTTGCTTACGAAATAATGGAAATTATAAATAAATGTGAACTACACAGATGGAGGGATTCTCCTTGTAGGTGGCACATCTCGTGACCCTAAATTACAGCCGTTCATTTAGCTGCCACCTTCACTGGACCACACGTTAATAGCGTGGAGGGTGAGATTTAACTTTGAAATAAGCACCTGGTCAGCAAAGTGGTATTTCTCACTGGATGCAGCTAGAAACACACTTGGCGACAGTGTCTAGTGGGGAAACATTTGGCGTATGGGTTTAGAGAGACAGAAGCAGCAGGAGATAGCTAGATGGTGGAGAAGCCATCGGGTAGAGGGAATGGTGTCGTCACAGGTGGGTTTTTGTGTGACAAGAGCCTTTCTTTATTGCAGGGTGGGCTGGAGGGAATGGTTTGCAGGGATTCCAGGCGAGGCTGGGAGAAGAAGAAATCTATGAGCGGCTGGGAAGCCTTCCTTTCTCAGCTGCCCCAGTGACATTTTTATAGAGAAGTTGCAGATCCAAGTTCAGCTTGGACACAGGCGTCGACAGGCTGATTCTAGTTCAGTAATTCACTCTTTAAAGGAGTCAGGGGAAGTGGAGATAAGAAAGGACACGTGTGCCCAGCATTCAGTGAGTGTGTGTGTGTGTGTGTGTACCAGGGATTGAACTCAGAGTCCCCGCCTGCTTCAATCTTGCCCTTTGCTGGGACTCTACCCCTTGAACCACGCCTCTAGTCTTGCATTTTGCCGGTTCATTAGAGATAGAATCTCATAGGCTTTTCTGCCTTTCCACCTGAATCCTCCAGGCCTCCGTTCCCTGAGTCGCAAAAAAGATTTGCAGCCTCCAATTTGAGTTGATTATCTTACTGAGCAAAATTGAATCATGTGTTTATTTGGTCCAGTCCTAGGGTTTGAACTCAGGGCCTGAGCACCGTCTTTGGGCTTTTTCCTCAAGGCTAGAGCTCTACCACATGAGCCACAGCACCATTTCTGGCTTTTTTCTATGTATGTGGTACTGAGGAATCGAACCCGGGTCTTGTGCATGCTAGGCAAACACTCCACCACTAGGCCACACTCCCGGCCTATCAAGCTTATCAGTATTCCATGAAAGAGCCTCCCTGTAATTTTTTCCTGTTTAAGCTTTGCCTCCGGTGTCCTAAGTAAGTACTTGACTCATGATCTTCCGAGTCTCTTCTTTTAAACACAAAATTGTTGAAGCTCTCCCATACATCCTGGAAGCAATTTTCCTCAGTGGTGCGGGTGATTAATGTTTCACTTGGGAGTTTTCTTAGGAAATAAGGAAAGCTTATTTTGCTCACTTCCTCTTAGCAGTGGCGTGTGTTATTTCGCTCGTGTTTCTTTCATTACGATAATGTGCAACGCAAATGGAATTTCATGTTTCTATTACTGGCAACATTACACCGGTTTCAATAATTCATAAGGCAGTGGGGTCTTCGTTTGGCTTACTTAGGCTTGACAATCAGTTGAACGATTTGTTTTCCTAATACCCAAATCTTTTCCATTATTTTCAAGCTCGTAGGAACAAGTCAAATGGATTTATCAAAAATCAACTTTTACATATATATTTTTTATATAACCATCTTAAATTCCAGGTAGGTCAAATCATTGAAGAAGACAGGCCTGCATGCAATGTATGCATCCGGCTACTTTGAGTTCATTTGAACAGGCCTCAGTTTATAAATCGATTTAAATGCGATTAATATTCACCAGTATGTAAACATCTCCATCCATACTGTCTGCTGCCAGGAATGGAGCTACAATACATTTGTTGTTAAAGAGCTTAAATTCTAGGACAAAAGTTCCACTTATCAAGGTTTCTCTGTACACATCCACGTTTAATACCATAAATAAAAAAGCAAGGCCAGGAGCGTGGCCTAGTGGTAGAGTGCTTGCCTAGCATGCACGAAGCCCTGGGTTCAATTCCTCGGTACCACATACATAGAAAAAGCCAGAAGTGGTGCTGAGGCTCAAGTGGTAGAGCTCCAGCCTTGAGAAAGTCCAAGGACAGTGCTCAGGCCCTGAGTTCAAGACCAAGGACTGGCAATAAATAAATAAATAGATAAATAGATAGATAGATAGATAGATAGATAATAAATAAATAAATTGCATTCAAGGAATGATAGATGTTCATTTTTCCCCTTCAGAAAATATGTTCCTTACCTCCTGTCGTGGTTGCTGTGTCTGTCTGTCTTTCTAGGGGTGACAACTCTGCTTGAACCTCACAGCTTTGGTATTTCCATTGTTCTCTATATTTCACACTTTCCCCCCCCTTTTGGGACCCTGTGTTGATTTGGGGGGGGATTAAAAGTCCCATTTTGATTCAGCATTCCTTTATCACCCAACTCTGATGCAGAAGTGTCAGCCTTAGACGTTTCCCGCGTTGGAAAGGATTCCAGGGTGGGGATTGTGGAACAACACACAACACAACAAGGAAACCACAACAACAACAAGGCCCTTGGCTACCCAGCTGACCAAGCGCGGGCCAGGGCAGAGGCTCTTCTCACGCGCTCACTGACCTGCTCGTGGGATGGTGTGACAGGTAGAAGGGCCAGAGGAAGTCATTCATTCATTCCTACCCAGCCTTTCTAAGATAATCGTGATGATTTCATTTTAAATGGCCATCTCAGACACATTCAAACAAGACTGCACACCCCTCCGTACTATTCCTGAAATGAAATGTGTGCTACAGAACTTTCTTTAGAACTTGGTTTTTTCCCATCCAGGACCCATCCTGAACACCTTTTATTTTTTAATGTTTTTCGTGTAAGATATTCCACTTCCTGTGACGTATTGAAATGGTAGAAAACTCGGTAAGCAACACACCACCAAAGATCATCAAATATTTTAAAACAAAACTCCCCGCCCCCCAAACCATAAGCACAGAACCACAAACCCCCCAATGAGAATCCCATCCCACCATCCCTGAGTCAGGATTCCATCTAACGTGTGTGGCTTCTCCCCAAAATTGAGATTTCTTGCATTTTGTCCTAGTTCTAAAACACCACCGGATGGGTATGTAAGGCCCGGGCTCTGAGTTTATGGGACTACATGAGCTTTGGTGATGGAGCCTAGAGAGTTTGCCTTTGTTTACCTTTTACAGTAAGCAGAGTTTGACTCTTTCATCTGCATCCTGAGATTGACAAGGAGATTGCTAACTTGTCAGGCTTAGTTGTCTTCCCCCATGAAATCCCGGTTTAATATGGGATGTAGAACTCGGTTCCACTAGATTGGCGGGGTTGTAAATGTCTGAAGAATTGCTTGTATTTCATGGCTGTTCTTATCTGAAGTAATCCCTCTGGTTGGGGGTTTTGTGTTTGAAGAGTATCGCTGTCCATATCTAATTCCACACCTTCACGCCTGTTACCTTTTCCTTGGGTAATGACGGGAGAGACTCTAATT
>JANJXV010000040.1:4656919-4681919 GCA_024803745.1 Megascapheus bottae | reverse complement strand
CCCTGGATTTCCCAGGAACATTACCCATCCTGCCCCTGGATTTCCAGAAACATTACCCATCATGCCCCTGGATTTCCAGGAACATTACCCACCATGCTCCTGGATTTCCAGGAACATTACCCACCATGCTCCTGGATTTCCAGGAATGTTACCCATCATGCCCATGGATTTCCAGGAACCTTACCCATCATGCCCCTGGATTTCCTGGAACGTTACGCATCATGCCCCTGGATTTCCAGGAACATTACCCATCATGCCCCTGGATTTCCAGGAACATTACCCACCATGCTCCTGGATTTCCAAGAACGTTACCCATCATGCCCCTGGATTTCCAGGAACGTTACCCATCATGCCCCTGGATTTCCAGGAACATTACCCATCATGCCCCTGGATTTCCAGGAACATTACCCATCATGCCCCTGGATTTCCAGGAACATTACCCATCATGCCCCTGGATTTCCAGGAACATTACCCACCATGCCCCTGGATTTCCAGGAACATTACCCACCATGCCCCTGGATTTCCAGGAACTTTTCCCATCCTGCCCCTGGATTTCCAGGAACATTACCCATCCTGCCCCTGGATTTCCCAGGAACATTACCCATCCTGCCCCTGGATTTCCAGGAACTTTACCCATCATGCCCCTGGATTTCCAGGAACATTACCCATCCTGCCCCTGGATTTCCAGGAACATTACCCACCATGCCCCTGGATTTCCAGGAACATTACCCATCCTGCCCCTGAATTTCCCAGGAATATTACCCACCATGCCCCTGGATTTCCAGGAACATTACCCATCCTGCCCCTGGATTTCCAGGAACATTATCCATCATGCCCCTGGATTTCCCAGGAACATTATCCATCATGCCCCTGGATTTCCAGGAACATTACCCATCATGCCCCTGGATTTCCAGGAACATTACCCATCCTGCCCCTGGATTTCCCAGGAATATTACCCACCATGCCCCTGGATTTCCAGGAACATTACCCATCATGCCCCTGGATTTCCAGGAACATTATCCATCATGCCCCTGGATTTCCCAGGAACATTATCCATCATGCCCCTGGATTTCCAGGAACATTACCCATCATGCCCCTGGATTTCCAGGAACATTATCCATCCTGCCCCTGGATTTCCAGGAACATTACCCACCATGCCCCTGAATTTCCAGGAACGTTACCCATCATGCCCCTGGATTTCCAGGAACATTACCCATCATTCCCCTGGATTTCCAGGAACTTTTCCCATCCTGCCCCTGGATTTCCAGGAACATTACCCATCATGCCTTTGGATTTCCCAGGAACATTACCCACCATGCCTCTGGATTTCCAGGAACATTATCCATCATGCCCCTGGATTTCCAGGAACATTACCCATCATGCCCCTGGATTTCCAGGAACATTATCCATCCTGCCCCTGGATTTCCAGGAACATTATCCATCATGCCCCTGGATTTCCAGGAACATTATCCATCCTGCCCCTGGATTTCCAGGAACGTTACCCACCATGCCTCTGGATTTCCAGGAACATTACCCATCCTGCCCCTGGATTTCCAGGAACATTACCCATCCTGCCCCTGGATTTCCAGGAACATTATCCATCATGCCCCTGGATTTCCAGGAACATTATCCATCCTGCCCCTGGATTTCCAGGAACATTATCCATCATGCCCCTGGATTTCCAGGAACATTATCCATCATGCCCCTGGATTTCCAGGAACGTTACCCATCATGCCCCTGGATTTCCAGGAACATTACCCATCCTGCCCCTGGATTTCCAGGATCATTACCCACCATGCTCCTGGATTTCCCATGAACATTACCCATCCTGCGCCTGTATTTCCCAGGAACATTACCCACCATGCCTCTGGATTTCCAGGAACATTACCCATCCTGCCCCTGGATTTCCAGGAACATTATCCATCCTGCCCCTGGATTTCCAGGAACATTACCCACCATGCCCCTGGATTTCCAGGAACATTACCCACCATGCCCCTGAATTTCCAGGAACATTACCCATCCTGCCCCTGGATTTCCAGGAACATTACCCACCATGCCTCTGGATTTCCAGGAACATTATCCATCCTGCCCCTGGATTTCCAGGAACATTACCCTTCATGCCCCTGGATTTCCAGGAACATTACCCACCATGCCCCTGGATTTCCAGGAACATTACCCACCATGCCCCTGAATTTCCAGGAACGTTACCCATCATGCCCCTGGATTTCCAGGAACATTACCCACCATGCCCCTGGATTTCCAGGAACTTTTCCCATCCTGCCCCTGGAATTCCAGGAACTTCACCCATCATGCCCCTGGATTTCCAGGAACATTACCCATCATGCCCCTGGATTTCCAGGAACATTACCCATCATGCCCCTGGATTTCCAGGAACATTACCCATCCTGCCCCTGGATTTCCCAGGAATATTACCCACCATGCTCCTGGATTTCCGGGAACTTTACCCATCATGCCCCTGGATTTCCCAGGAACATTACCCATCCTGCCCCTGGGTTTCCAGAAACATTTCCCATCATGCCCCTGGGTTTCCAGGAACATTACCCACCATGCCCCTGGATTTCCAGGATCATTACCCATCCTGCCCCTGGAATTCCAGGAACTTTACCCATCATGCCCCTGGATTTCCAGGATCATTACCCATCCTGCTCCTGGATTTCCAGGAACATTACCCATCATGCCCCTGGATTTCCCAGGAACATTACCGACCATGCCCCTGGATTTCCAGGAACATTACCCATCATGCCCCTGGATTTCCAAGAACCTTACCCATCATGCTCCTGGATTTCCAGGAACATTACCGACCATGCCCCTGGATTTCCAGGAACATTACCCACCATGCTCTTGGATTTCCCACGAACATTACCCATCATGCCCCTGGATTTCCCAGGAACTTTACCCATCACGCCACTGGATTTCCCAGGAACTTTACCCATCATGCCCCTGGATTTCCCAGGAACATTACCCATCATGCCCCTGGATTTCCCAGGAACATTACCCATCATGCCCCTGGATTTCCCAGGAACTTTACCCATCATGCCCTTGGATTTCCCAGGAACATTACCCATCCTGCCCCTGGATTTCCCAGGAACATTACCCATCATGCCCCTGGATTTCCCAGGAACTTTACCCATCATGCACTTGGATTTCCAGGAACATTACCCATCCTGCCCCTGGATTTCCCAAGAATATTAACCACCATGCCTCTGGATTCCTGGAACATTACCCACCATGCCCCTGGATTCCTGGAATATTAACCACCATGCTCCTGGATTCCTGGAATATTACCCACCAGGCCCCTGGATTCCTGGAATATTACCCATCATGCCCCTGGATTTCCCAGGAACTTTACCCATCATGCACTTGGATTTCCAGGAACATTACCCATCCTGCCCCTGGATTTCCCAAGAATATTAACCACCATGCCTCTGGATTCCTGGAACATTACCCACCATGCCCCTGGATTCCTGGAATATTACCCACCATGCTCCTGGATTCCTGGAATATTACCACCATGCTCCTGGATTCCTGGAATATTACCCACCAGGCCCCTGGATTCCTGGAATATTACCCACCATGCCCCTGGATTCCTGGAATATTACCCACCATGCCCCTGGATTCCTGGAATATTACCACCATGCTCCTGGATTCCTGGAATATTACCCACCATGCCCCTGGATTCCTGGAATATTACCCACCATGCCCCTGGATTCCTGGAATATTACCACCATGCTCCTGGATTCCTGGAATATTACCCACCATGCTCTTGGATTCCTAGAATATTACCACCATGCCCCTGGATTCCTGGAATATTACCACCATGCCCCTGGATTCCTGGAATATTAACCACCATGCCCCTGGATTCCTGGAATATTAACCACCATGCTCCTGGATTCCTGGAATATTACCCACCATGCTCCTGGATTCCTGGAATATTACCCACCAGGCCCCTGGATTCCTGGAATATTACCCACCATGCTCCTGGATTCCTGGAATATTACCCACCATGCTCCTGGATTCCTGGAATATTAACCACCATGCCCCTGGATTCCTGGAACATTACCACCATGCTCCTGGATTCCTGGAATATTAACCACCATGCCCCTGGATTCCTGGAATATTACCCACCAGGCCCCTGGATTCCTGGAATATTACCCACCATGCTCCTGGATTCCTGGAATATTACCACCAGGCTCCTGGATTCCTGGAATATTACCACCATGCTCCTGGATTCCTGGAATATTACCACCAGGCTCCTGGATTCCTGGAATATTACCACCAGGCTCCTGGATTCCTGGAATATTACCACCAGGCTCCTGGATTCCTGGAATATTACCCACCATGCTCCTGGATTCCTGGAATATTACCACCATGCTCCTGGATTCCTGGAATATTACCCACCATGCACCTGGATTCCTGGAATATTACCCACCATGCTCCTGGATTCCTGGAATATTACCACCATGCTCCTGGATTCCTGGAACATTACCCACCAGGCCCCTGGATTCCTGGAATGTTACCCACCATGCACCTGGATTCCTGGAATATTACCCACCATGCTCCTGGATTCCTGGAATATTACCACCATGCTCCTGGATTCCTGGAATATTACCATCATGCCCCTGGATTCCTGGAATATTACCACCATGCCCCTGGATTCCTGGAATATTACCATCATGCTCCTGGATTCCTGGAATATTACCACCATGCTCCTGGATTCCTGGAATATTACCACCATGCCCCTGGATTCCTGGAATATTACCCACCATGCTCCTGGATTCCTGGAATATTACCACCATGCCCTTGGATTCCTGGAATATTCCCCACCATGATCCTGGATTCCTGGAATATTACCCACCAGGCCGCTGGATTTCTGGAATATTACCCACCAGGCCCCTGGATTCCTGGAATATTACCCACCATGCCCGTGGATTCCTGGAATGTTACCCACCATGCCCCTGGATTCCTGGAATATAACCCACCATGCTCCTGGATTCCTGGAATATTACCCACCATGCTCCTGGATTCCTGGAATAATACCCACCATGCTCCTGGATTCCTGGAATATTACCCACCATGCTCCTGGATTCCTGGAATATTACCCACCATGCTCCTGGATTCCTGGAATATTACCCACCATGCTACTGGATTCCTGGAATATTACCCACCATGCTCCTGGATTCCTGGAATATTACCCACCATGCTCCTGGATTCCTGGAATATTACCCACCAGGCCCCTGGATTCCTGGAATATTACCACCATGCCCCTGGATTCCTAGAATATTACCACCATGCCCCTGGATTCCTGGAATATTACCACCATGCCCCTGGATTCCTGGAATATTACCACCATGCCCCTGGATTCCTGGAATATTACCCACCATGCTCCTGGATTCCTGGAATATTACCACCATGCTCCTGGATTCCTGGAATATTACCCACCATGCTCCTTGATTCCTGGAATATTACCCACCATGATCCTGGATTGGAATATTACCCACCAGGCCCCTGGATTCCTGGAATATTAAACACCAGGCCCCTGGATTCCTGGAATATTACCCACCATGTCCCTGGATTCCTGGAATATTACCACCATGCTCCTGGATTCCTGGAATATTACCCACCATGCTCCTGGATTCCTGGAATATTAGCCACCATGATCCTGGATTGGAATATTACCCACCAGGCCCCTGGATTCCTGGAATATTAAACACCAGGCCCCTGGATTCCTGGAATATTACCCACCATGCCCCTGGATTCCTAGAATATTACCCACCATGCCCGTGGATTCCTGGAATATTACCCACCAGGCCCCTGGATTTCTGGAATATTACCCACCATGCCCCTGGATTCCTGGAATATTACCCACCATGCTCCTGGATTCCTAGAATATTACCCACCATGCCCCTGGATTCCTGGAATATTACCACCATGCCCCTGGATTCCTGGAATATTACCACCATGCCCCTGGATTCCTGGAATATTACCCACCATGCTCCTGGATTCCTAGAATATTACCCACCATGCCCCTGGATTCCTGGAATATTACCACCATGCCCCTGGATTCCTGGAATATTACCCACCATGCCCCTGGATTCCTAGAATATTACCCACCATGCCCGTGGATTCCTGGAATATTACCCACCAGGCCCCTGGATTTCTGGAATATTACCCACCATGCACCTGGATTCCTGGAATATTACCACCATGCTCCTGGATTCCTGGAATATTACCACCATGCTCCTGGATTCCTGGAATATTACCCACCATGCTCCTGGATTCCTGGAATATTACCCACCATGCCCCTGGATTCCTGGAATATTACCACCATGCACCTGGATTCCTGGAATATTACCACCATGCTCCTGGATTCCTGGAATATTACCCATCATGATCCTGGATTCCTGGAATATTACCCACCATGCCCCTGGATTCCTGGAATATTACCACCATGCACCTGGATTCCTGGAATATTACCACCATGATCCTGGATTCCTGGAATATTACCACCATGCCCCTGGATTCCTGGAATATTACCCACCATGATCCTGGATTCCTGGAATATTACCCATCATGATCCTGGATTCCTGGAATATTACCCACCATGCCCCTGGATTCCTGGAATATTACCCACCATGATCCTGGATTCCTGGAATATTACCCACCATGCTCCTGGATTCCTGGAATATTACCACCATGCCCCTGGATTCCTGGAATATTACCCACCATGCCCCTGGATTCCTGGAATACTACCGACCATGATCCTGGATTCCTGGAATATTACCACCATGCCCCTGGATTCCTGGAATATTACCCACCATGCTCCTGGATTCCTGGAATATTACCCACCATGCTCCTGGATTCCTGGAATATTACCCACCAGGCCCCTGGATTCCTGGAATATTACCCACCATTCCCCTGGATTCCTGGAATATTACCCACCATGCCCCTGGATTCCTGGAATATTACCCACCATGATCCTGGATTCCTGGAATATTACCCATCATGATCCTGGATTCCTGGAATATTACCCACCATGCCCCTGGATTCCTGGAATACTACCGACCATGATCCTGGATTCCTGGAATATTACCCACCATGATCCTGGATTCCTGGAATATTACCCATCATGCTCCTGGATTCCTGGAACATTACCCACCATGCTCCTGGATTCCTGCAATATTACCACCATGCTCCTGGATTCCTGGAATATTACCCACCATGCTCCTGGATTCCTGGAATATTACCCACCATGCTCCTGGATTCCTGGAATATTACCACCATGCCCCTGGATTCCTGGAATATTACCCACCATGCCCCTGGATTCCTGGAATACTACCGACCATGATCCTGGATTCCTGGAATATTACCACCATGCCCCTGGATTCCTGGAATATTACCCACCATGCTCCTGGATTCCTGGAATATTACCCACCATGCTCCTGGATTCCTGGAACATTACCCACCATGCCCCTGGATTCCTGGAATATTACCCACCATGCTCCTGGATTCCTGGAATATTACCACCATGCCCCTGGATTCCTGGAATATTACCCATCATGCTCCTGGATTCCTGGAATATTACCACCATGCTCCTGGATTCCTGGAATATTACCACCATGCCCCTGGATTCCTGGAATATTACCACCATGCTCCTGGATTCCTGGAATATTACCACCAGGCCCGTGGATTCCTGGAATATTACCCACCATGCTCCTGGATTCCTGGAATATTACCACCATGCTCCTGGATTCCTGGAATATTACCCACCATGCTCCTGGATTCCTGGAATATTACCCACCATGCTCCTGGATTCCTGGAATATTACCCATCATGCTCCTGGATTCCTGGAATATTACCACCATGCTCCTGGATTCCTGGAATATTACCACCATGCCCCTGGATTCCTGGAATATTACCACCATGCCCCTGGATTCCTGGAATATTACCACCATGCTCCTGGATTCCTGGAATATTACCCATCATGATCCTGGATTCCTGGAATATTACCCACCAGGCCCCTGGATTCCTGGAATATTACCACCATGCTCCTGGATTCCTGGAATATTACCCATCATGATCCTGGATTCTTGGAATATTACCCACCAGGCCCCTGGATTCCTGGAATATTACCCACCATGCTCCTGGATTCCTGGAATATTACCACCATGCTCCTGGATTCCTGGAATATTACCACCATGCTCCTGGATTCCTGGAATATTACCCACCAGGCCCCTGGATTCCTGGAATATTACCCACCATGCTCCTGGATTCCTGGAATATTACCCATCATGAACCTGGATTCCTGGAATATTACCCACCAGGCCCCTGGATTCCTGGAATATTACCCACCATGCTCCTGGATTCCTGGAATATTACCACCATGCTCCTGGATTCCTGGAATATTACCCACCAGGCCCCTGGATTCCTGGAATATTATCACCATGCTCCTGGATTCCTGGAATATTACCCACCAGGCCCGTGGATTCCTGGAATATTACCACCATGCTCCTGGATTCCTGGAATATTACCCACCAGGCCCCTGGATTCCTGGAATATTACCCACCAGGCCCGTGGATTCCTGGAATATTACCACCATGCTCCTGGATTCCTGGAATATTACCCACCAGGCCCCTGGATTCCTGGAATATTACCACCATGCTCCTGGATTCCTGGAATATTACCCACCATGCACCTGGATTCCTGGAATATTACCCACCATGCTCCTGGATTCCTGGAATATTACCCACCATGCTCCTGGATTCCTGGAATATTACCACCAGGCCCCTGGATTCCTGGAATATTACCCACCAGGCCCCTGGATTCCTGGAATATTACCACCAGGCCCCTGGATTCCTGGAATATTACCCACCAGGCCCCTGGATTCCTGGAATATTACCACCAGGCCCCTGGATTCCTGGAATATTACCCACCAGGCCCCTGGATTCCTGGAATATTACCACCAGGCCCCTGGATTCCTGGAATATTACCCACCAGGCCCCTGGATTCCTGGAATATTACCACCAGGCCCCTGGATTCCTGGAATATTACCCACCAGGCCCCTGGATTCCTGGAATATTACCCACCATGCACCTGGATTCCTGGAATATTACCCACCATGCACCTGGATTCCTGGAATATTACCACCAGGCCCCTGGATTTCTGGAGCATTACCCACCCCAGGCCCTGCCGCTCGCCCAGGTGAGCTAGGCCCCCCCCCCCTGCCCCTGCCGCAGTCTTGGCCGTGTGGCTGCCTAGCCTCCTCCCGCCTGTGGAGACAGGCCCAAGCCTGCATGCATGCTTGCCTGTCCCTGTGCACAAGTGAGGATGACCGGGGATGCGCCACAGGGGGGCTTCACTCCCACAGGCCGTGCACCTCCCTCCCTGTCCCCCTGCCTCCTCCTCCCGCCCCCCTCCATACCCACTGCCACCGTGCACAGTCTGCCTTGTGGCTGCATGCCCCCCCTCCTACCCTTCTCCTTCCCTTTCCCCCCACCTCACCTCTGCACCTCACAACAACCCATGTCCCAGCTACCTGCAGCCATGTCCCTATCTACCTGTCTGTCTGTCTGTCTGGCTGGCTGGCTGTCATCTAAGTGTCTAAATATCTATGTGTATAAGTATCCATTGTCTATCTGTCTAGCTAGCTAGCTGTCCATCTCTCTGTCTGTCTATCTCTATATCTATCTACTCTCTATCTATCTGTCTATCTCTCTGTCTATCTCTATATCTATCTATGTGTCTGTGTATCTCTCTATCTCTCTATCTTTCTATCATCTGTCTGTATCTAAATATCTATCTATCTTATCTATCTATCTGTGCGTCTAAGTATCTCCCAGTCTCTCTATCTATCTATCTGTCTGTCTTTTTGTCTATCTAAGCATCTCTCTATCTGTCTCTATATCTATCATCTATGTTTCTAAATATCTATGTGTATAAATATCTATATATTGTCTATCTCGTTATCTATCACCTATGTGTTTAAGTCTATCTATCTATGTATCTATCTATCTATCTATCTATCTATCTATCTATGTGTCCAAGTATCTGTCTCTCCATGTATAATTCAGACTTAAAGTCCACAGGCGAGAGAGAAAATATGCACAGAAATAAACCAACTTTAGGCTCGGATGCCCAGAGGAAAGATGGAGGTCACACAAGTTCAGAGCGGATCCATTCCAGGCCCCCTGGCCCCCATTCGCTTTTCCTCACCCGTGGCCTGCAGAAAGCGTTTGTCTCCCCACCATTCCTCTGACTCCGAAGACCCTGGGGCGCCCACACCCTACCCCCCATCTTCTTGCTGCCTCCCCTCAAACCTGCACTCAGCACTTGACACGTGTCTGTCTTTCCAGAAGATTTTGACAGTCAACCCGCGAATCCTCTTCAAAATTAGCAGCACTTGATCGAAAATAGTCCCAGGAGCAATGAAAACTTCTTTTCTGGGAAAATTATAACATTGAACCATTGTCAGGAGTAGGAAATGACAAGAATATGCCACTGGGGCCGCGCACGCGCTTTCCATGGTTACCAAGCCAGGGGGAACATGTAGGTTAATTCTCACTGCAAGATGTGTGCGTGTGTGTGTGTGTGTGTGTGTGTGTGTGTGTGTGTGTGTGTATGCACGTGCGCACGTGCTTCAGAGAGAGACAGACAGACAGACAGACAGACAGATTACCACAAATCTTCAGATGTTTGGGTGGAAAGTAAAACACTTTTCTGCATTTTCCACTCCCTTCATCTGTCCATTCGAAGCTACCAGCTCTGTTGTTTACACAAATAGGATAAATCTGAATCCAGATTGTTTGTTTGTTCTGGTCAGTGCTGGGTCTTGAACTCGGGACCTGGGCGCTGTCCCTGAGCTTCTTTTCCTCCAGGCTGGCGCTCTACCCCTTGAACCACAGCTCCACGTCTGGTTTTCCAGTGGTTCATTGGAGATCAGAGTCTCCTGGACTTTCCTGCCCAGGCTGGCTTTGAACCCCGATCCTCAGATCTCAGCTCCTGAGTGGCTGGGGTGACAGGCAGAGCCCCCGGCTGGACACAAATCCTGGGCTGAAGCAGAGGATAGGATCATTCAGTGAAAAAAGTTGGCTAAATGTGGAAATATCCCAACTGAAAAGGAAATGTGAGGTGCCATGTGAGAAGAGGGGTGAATGGAAAAGGAAGGTGTAGGAGACGCGTCTTCCTGTCTCCAGAAAAGGGTTAATCCCTCCATGAGTCCTTCCCCGCCTCCCCACATTCACATGCCAACTTGAGCCTGCAAGTGTTATTTTTATTTCCTTCTGGGAAGACCAAGCCTAGAGAATGGAATCACCTCTGCTCGCCTCTCCAGGGCTCTAGATCAATACCACCACAGACACAAGCAACACAAATCAGGAAAAAATAAAAGCATATTAGGTAGCATTGAAAAAGGAAGCTCAAAAACACAACGTGGAAATAGCAAGTGTTTTCTCCTGATCCTGAGAGTTTAAGCACCGCGTGACAGCGAGCTCTTCTTCTCCTCTTCAGAAAGAGCCCCAAAATAAGGGCAGGTAGATAGATACATGGCCAGAAAAGATAAAGAAAAGGAAGATATTTCGACCTGCCAAGCTGAATTCTTCTTTATCCTGGTTTGCTAGGCCACGGAAATGGAGTCGGCATCTCTCATGTAGGCTTGACTTTTCTCCAAAATTCCATGTTTTTTCTCCCTGTGATCTCTCAGGTAGAGAAACGTGTGTTTTCTTTTTTGGATTGATTGGAATTTCCTGCCTGACTCAAACTAAGCTATATCATCTCTGTGACATCCTGCTGATTTCCAGAAACATCAGAATTACATCCTTTCAAAGGCGTTTTTCCTCTCTCTTTTCTTTTTTTTTTTTAAACACAGCTAATAGCATTGCCCATACTTTCAAAAAAAAAAATACACAGGCTCATTTAACACCAAACTTTTGTAATGCAGTCAATTCCATGTGCTCATGAGGAGCAAGAATTATTGGGTATCTCCAGTTAGGATGGATGCATTTTAATATTTTTAATGAACTTCCGAGCATGCGATTATTTATAGTTGAAACCCTAGCATCTTCAGAGCTAGCAAATTAAAAACAAATTAGCCCATATCTTTGTAAAGCAAATGTTACAAATTCAGCATGCTAACTTCGTAATGTGATAATTACTTCAGATTGAGGCATAAATACTCAACTGTATATATATATATATATACATGTATACCTACATAAACATACAGTATATATAATATTCAACCCATCTACTTACATAGATATGCACATGTGTATGGACACATATGGATACATATAAATATCTATTCATATATAGAAATAAAGATATGGCTTATATATGTGGGTTAAATATATATGTCAATATGTATGCATATATTTGTCCGATTTAAGATGTAAGAAAATAATTTGGATACTACGTACAAGTGTGAGAAAAATCTACTGTGTATCAGCTAACCATCTACTTGGTTTTATCTTGTGAGACACAAGAAGGCCCGCTGGCCTTAAATCGTCCTCTAGTTTATCTGCAATCCAAAACATTAAACGTGCATCACAGAGATCCCAGAAAGTTAACGGTTTCGTCCTCTTCTGTTTCCATTCTTTTTACCACGGCATGAACCCATCCAGCTCAAGGCAGCAATTTACACACCCAGTTAATTATGCTGGCTTCATTCATATACAAGAAAGGCCAGCAGGCCAGCCTCGGTGACTCACGCCTGTCACCCCAGCTCCACAGGAGGCTGAGATCTGAGGATTGGGGTTCACAAACTGGGTATGGCAGGAAGGTCCAGGAGATTCTGAATCCACAAGGAACACCCCCCCACACACACCCACAAAACTGCAAGTTGGTAGAGTGTCAATGGAGAAATTATCAGTATGGAGACTGCCCTGGTTTCTCTTGCTGGGTGGTAAATGAGAAGTTGATATAAGATTATTTTTGTCACAGGGATCAGACTCACCTGCAGCCTACGATGGAATTACTGTGGTCAACCAGTTTAATTTAATTTAATGTAATTTAATTTTGTAGATTGCTTCTGAAGACCCAGCATGGCGAGAGGAAAACTCGCTCCTTACCAAAACAAATTCAAACAAAATCACACACACACACTCACACACACACACACACACACACACACACACACTCACACAACGTTTCAAACCACAGCGGAAAACAACAATTGTGGTCTTCATGACTCTTGCAATCAGAAGCTCTGGGGCCTGAAATGCCTTGCAGAGACCCAATGCAGTAAAGATTTGGATTTCCAAAGGGAAGACACCTTTAACTCATGTGTGTGTGTGTGTGTGTGTGTGTGTGTGTGTGTGTGTGTGGTAAATATTGGCGCTCTGTGCAGAAAGCTTTACCAGTGGCCAATTATAGAGTTTATGTGTTCAAACACATCATGGCACAGAAAGAAAAAGAAAAAAAAGAAGGGAGGGAGGGGAAAAAATCAACATTTCAAAGAGCCAGAGTCATTGTACGCTCAAGTTCCCCTGCTCAAACCCTGGTTCCAGCAGGGGTGAAAAAGAGATTCAACTGCCGAAGCCATTTCCAGCATCGCAGTCAGATCCAGGGATGCTGTCTGCTTCAACAAAGATCTGGACAGGGTTTTAGCTGGTGCAGGCGTGATATTCCCAAAAGAGCCCCGGTGCTGCCAAAGGCTGTGGCTAGGAGATAAGAATTCAGGTTAATAAAAACCAGCTCTAGGACAGGCACAAAGGAGATTAGAGGACACATTGTGCCAAAATTCAGACGAACATGGTGAGGGCTTTTTTTTTTTAACTTTTCCTTTTGTCTTCAGTTATCCCAGATGGGTGATCTTTTAAAACAAGAATATTGTGAGGGAGATTTAAAAAAAACATACAATCAAAAAGGGTTTCAAGGACAAAATGTTTCCATAAAAAAAAAAAGGGTTGGGGGGGGGAGGAAGAGATTTTGGATTTAGAGTGGAAAAAAAAAAGACTGGAGCACAAAACCTATTACAAAATTGGCACATTATGATTGGGGATTTTGGCAGGATCGATTTATAACAGATTTCATGCGGAGGATAAGATCCAATAAACCACTCCTCTAATTAGGAATTTGCTTTTCTTTAGGGAAAGGAGGGTGGAGGGAAAGAGGAAGAATTTTTTTTAAATAGTAACTTTATTTTAGGATGATATGGAAACCTGAAAGGCCACCCCCCCCATTCTCTCTCCCCACCCCACCACCAGGATGGATTACCAACTAGAACATTTGGAATGAAAGCAAAAGGCTGGGATTTCTGGGCCCAAACTGGTAGACTGTGAATCTCTCGCCGAGGTTGGTCTCTCGTTTTGTTTATTGTGTTGTTTTTATTTTCCTCTCTGCAAAGGGTAACCGGGCCATCTTGGTGTAGAATTCCCCACCGTGGCTGAGCTGGCCTGGCTCTGTGTCCCCCTGCCTGTGCAGGCACCTGCTCAGTTAAACGTTTGCTTTGTTAACAAACAAACAAGAAAAAAAAACCCCACAAAATCAAAAAGCAGGGAAGATTTGGGGAGGGGGTTGGGGGAGAGTTCTGGGTTTTTAGCAATGGCTTTCCACTGTTCTGATCGGCATGGCTGTTGTTTATCTGAGGGGAAGGAAATCCACATCCTCCTCTCCCCCCAATCCACAACAACAATCAACCACCCCGAAAACAAACCCCCCTACTCAGGTGATCCAAGGAAAGAACAAAAAAAACCCTCCGAGTGATGGAAAGAACACCTGAATTATAGATCTCCTTTCCCCCAACAGTCCATCGATGACTCAAGGTCAAGTGTAGATGACTCAAGGTCAAGTGTAGATGACTCAAGGTCAAGTGTAGGTGAACAGAAGGTCAAATGTGGACTTGGGGCCCTGTCCTTATAACCAGAAGAGAACCCTGCCTTGCCAATCCATACTTCTGGAAAGTCCCAAGCTGACCCCAATACCAAAATGGTAATAATAATAATAATAATAATCAACAAACCAACACACTTGGTTTTATGGTTTTGGTAGGTGAAATCCCACACTCAGCCATCCAGGCTTCCTCAGGTTAGAAATAAATGCATTTATTTATTTATGCATTTATTTAAATAAATTTTAAAAATATATTTATAAATAGTGCATTCATAAATATAATATATTAATAAATATAATACACACCATATATTAATAAGTATGATGTTTATTAAATTTATTTAAAGAAATGCACAACTTTATTTATTAGAATTGCTGTCAGAAGGATGGGATAGAAACCCATCTTGAGGACTTTAACCCACGCTGTGAATCAGCCAAGGCGAGAGGAATCTTAAGTCAGTTTTGTCGCCATCGTCGGGGCAAAGATTCTGAAAGGTTAATGAACCACTTGGCGGAGTCTTTCCTCAGCACCTTTTAACTCTGTTTTATCCCTGCTAGAGCCATTAACTTCCACACTAACCTTTCTATTTGTTACTCTTCACCCACTAAAGCTTGCTATTGATTTGTGCCTGGTGAGGGATTTTTTTTAAAAAAATTTATTTAATAAAATGAATGCACCTTCAAGTATATGGTATCTTTATGACTGTGTTATCAGCCAAGAAGTGTGTGTGTGAAGATGACGTGGAGGGCTCAGGTATGTGTGTAGTTTGTCTTTTTATATTGTTTTATTTGTGGCTATTCTATTACATTGTTATTATATTATATGGATATGACAAATATTCTCTTGTCATAGGGGTTTGTCACAAATGAACCCCAACCATGTTTTCTCATGTCTGTAGCTTTTCAACCTGTACAATGAATAGGAAGTTTTATCTGGTTCATTTTCAGGAAGACTATTGAGCCTAAGTATGAGAAAATCTCCCTACTGCATTTTTCCACTGGTTTGATCTAAGTTATCCATTTTTTTTGCCAGTCCTGGGCCTTGAACTCAGGGCCTGAGCACTGTCCTTGGGTCTTCTCAAGACTGGAGCTCTACCACTTGGGCCACAGCACCACTTCTGGCTTTTTCTATGTCTGTGGAAGGGGAGGGGAAGTCAGGGCCAGAATGTGGAAAGGGTGACAGGGATGAAGATAGGTCCGTAACTGCTCTGTCCGATGCAACTCCTAATGATAATAATAAAAAGAAGAGGGAAAAAAGCCAAGCGCTGCTGCCTCCCGCCTGTCCTCCCAGCTCCTCAGGAGGCTGAGATCTGAGGATCGAGGTTCAAAGCCAGCCCGGGCAGGAAAGTCCAGGAGACTCTGATCTCCAGTGAACCACCAGAAAACCACACATGGAGCTGTGGTTCAAGTGGTAGAGCGCCAGCCTGGAGGGAAAGGAGCTCAGGGGCAGTGCCCAGGCCCTGAATTCAAGCCTTATGACTGAGAAAAAAATAAAAGAGGAGGAAAAAAATAAAATAAGTAAAATAAAATAGAAATTCAACAGTTACACTGTGCAAATTTTTGTTTAAAAGCTTGTATAATTTACTGAAATAAATGCACGAGATTCCTAAATTTATATATATATATATATAATATATAAATATATATATTCAAGACTAAATTCAGGCCAATGAAAACCATCTCACAAATACGAATTGAGGGAGCCTTAAATATAAATATTCCAAAGCAGTGTGCATCTTTGCATGGTAGGGGTGCTTGCTTTCCTTTGCTTAAACAGTTGTGCTGCTTTCCTAATTTCTCATGTCACCATCTGCAATGCAGATAACTTTTTTTTTTAATCGCCACCTCAGTCTCATATTGGTTCAGCTTAAAGACAATTACTTTCTAATTGGAAGTAGCCGTTAACGTAGCCAACTAGCAGACCAGGAGGGAGATAAATTTACCTGTTACCTGTATCTTACCCCTGAACCGAAGAACACATTTCTCAGACGTTTTCCCAATTCTAACTCTTGAGGAGAAAATTCCTCTAATAGCCAAATTGATAACCATTGATATACAGGTAGGGGTCAAATGGCGACCAACACAATGAGAAGTTCTTCTAGACTTTCCATGATGATTCTGGAAAGTTAAGGTGAGTCAGAGAGGATGGTTAAAGGCCTTAAATGAGTCCAATAAGCCAGGGAGTGACATAGTGAGATTATATAACAAAAATCGGTTCCCATGTTTCTTTAGTTTTGCCAATTTGCGGCTAAAAAAAACAAATTCTTGTGGGAATATTATCAAAAAACAGCCGTGAGTCTTAAAAATGGAGACAGCCGTACCGTGTGGCATCTTGATTTTAAGACAATAAGAAGATAGTTCAGCTTCTCAGGCTTCACATTCTATCTGCAAATTCTGCCTCTGCAGACCTTTTATGGGTTTGACATTTGGGAGACTTGCATGCAGGGCTGGCGTTTGGCTCTCCTTAAATTCTTTTAGCCACAGGGAAGTCGAGTTATTTTTTACACACGTGTGTTTCACTCGTACGGGGGCATACCACTTAAAATTATACAAGTACAGCCAGGCGCCGGTGGGTTCACACCTGTAATAATCCCAGCACCTCAAGAGGCTGGCGTCTGAAGATTACCTCCAGTCTGAAGGCTGGAAATCCCAGATAGATTAAATGGCTTTTCTACTGCAGTCACTGGCCAATTACAAGAAATCTCTCCCTGACCCATAGTACTGAGACTTAACCATCCACTTGGTAGTTGACTCTTCCGGCCTAGTACTGAAAATAATCACCCTTAATTGTTTTTTTTCCCCCTCTCTCATTGTGTCATTTAATCTCAAATGGTGACATTATCATTTTTATCCAATTTCCATCCAATATAGAGGTTTATTTTTTTGGTCATGTAAACTTTTGGAGTAAGGTAAGATTCATTTTTTTTTTCAGTCAAGTTAGCTGGTGCCTCACCAGGCAGGCTTTTGTATCAAGATAAGTGAACGTCCACTCTTTATGAACCCCGAGCCTTTTGTTATCTCGAATCTTCAATGCTTATGATTTTTGTGCAAATTCAGCTTGCTGTCGGTCTCTCTACGTCTTACTTTCTACAGCACGTCTCCATTACTCGGTATGGGTTAATGGAGTTGTTTATCTTGGGTATCTAGGAATAAATCTGTAGTCTTATATGCAAAAGAAAGAACGAACGAAAGAAAGAATCCATGAAAGAAAGAAAGAATCCATCAACAACATGAAAAGATGTAAGTATATGCTGTAAAATGAATTATTAAAGATATGAGGGGAAAAAGCTACGAAATAGAATTTTATATCTACAAACAGCAGGGGGGGGAGAAGGAGAAAGAAGGGAGACAGGGAAGAGAGAAAGAGGGAGTAAGAGGGGTAGAGAGAGAGAGCTTAGAATCTACATATATTAGGATATCCCAGCACAGTTAAGTTAAAACACTCAAATAAGAAGAAACATATGCGAATGAGAAAATGTTGAGAAATTAGAAATAAAGGCTCTAAATACATCAGATTTTCTCAGGAGCCACTGCATATCCGATGATACCCATATGAACACCATACTGTACTAGATACGATATTTTTATTTTAAAACTATTCAGATGAGGAAAGTATTCTTTCTGTCCTCCAAAAATCGCTCTCAAGAGCTCACAGCTATGGTGAATGAAGTCAGACAAACACATGGCAAGAATTCCCTGACTTCCCATTTCACACCCCATGTTTTGTTTTGTTTTTCAAATAGTTTTCAAGAGGAAATAGGAAGATTCATTTTAGGATGAGACCAAAAAAAAAAAAATCGAGTACATGGAATGTCTTAGAGAATCAGAGAAAAGAGTTACAAAATTCAGTTGTGACCTTCGGGATAACTCAATAAATTATGTCATTGTCCTTTCCAATAAAGAAAAAGAGAGAAGAGAAGGCAAAAGCAGCAGAACATACAGTAAATAGACTTTTCCTGAGTACACTTTTCAAAGTCTTCCCAGGATGTGCCAGTGGGCTTAAAAGCACTTTTGACAGGCTTTCACGAATATTACCTTTTCATAAGCAATCCTCGGTGAGCTTGGAATTGTCAGTAAAATCTCGACCGTCACCATCCTTGTGAGCCAGCATGTAGTCGAAGTGGAATATCTTGGAGAAATACGTTCTTGTCATTTCCTGGAATGATTCGACTTAAATCCCTTCGGGGAGGTGGGGACAATCAAATCAAGCAAATGTTTAGTATCATGTTGACCCTCCAGTCTCATTATCCAGAAGGAGACCTGCTCTAGACAAGAACTGTGCTGGGGGGTCGCCCTCAGTTAGATACGTGTTCCGTTATTTTTCTTTCTCTCCTCCACATGAAAAGACATCGCCTAAAGCACATGGGTGGATGGCCTTGAGAAGCATATCTTCCTGAAAGTCACTACCAAGGATTGGTGTGTGTTCTCGGACACATTGGCGCCAGCTACGTTTGCACTTGGGAAGAAAACAAGGTCACAATTCTCCCATGGAAACCTTTTGCCTTTGAACTTGGGGCAAACGTTGTCTCCTGGACTTTCCTGCCCTGGCTGGTTTTGAACCATGATCCTCAGATCTCAGCCTCCTGAGGAGCTGGGAACACTGACAGGAGCCTGTCTGGAAGAAGGTGAGTCTCCCAGAATACAATTACAGTCTACTGCATTGAAGCAGTTGTGAATGGTTTTATTGGAGATGATGGAACAGTAGCCCAGAATTAGACATAAATTTTATTTTTTTTAAAGAGATCAACATGTATCATTCCTGGAAAAAAAATAATTTAATGAGGTTGCAAATCTAATGATTATTTTTTTTTAGGGTTTTCTAAGTATTGGACTCGACTGTGTCAATACATCTTAGTACAAGCCGTGCCTTTTCTACCTTGCCCTAGGTAATGAAATCTCCGAGGAGAACAGGTCCTCTCTGGGTGTCTCAGTGTTGAGTATTTCCCGCTCAACTCTTTCCAAAGTTGTGTTAAATGCAATTACAAGTCACTTCTTAGGAACTCAGAGTCACCCAAACAAGCCACTTGAAGGAACTAAAGAGTTGAAATTTCAAATATACACACCCTCCTAAATCTATTACGCATTGACCTTAAGCAAGGCTACTGCGTTTGATTTTATTTTTAACGATGTAACAATGATTTTGCAAGAAAAAGTGAATAACATCTCATTATTCCCAGTTCCTCACACGACACCAAGTAGATATATTTGAACAATTTAAGAGTCATAAAACAGGGCAATATTAATATGAAACTTAAAGGTTATTCATTCCAGCAGCGATTCCTTTAAAAAATTAATTGAACAAAAATCTAGAGCAGAATTAAGAAAATGTGTTGAGAAATACATTTCCATGCATATACATCCATGCATATATGTGAACATGCACATACATCCACACACATGCGTGCATGTATATATACACATATACACATGTATATACGCATTTACACACATACATAATTAGACATGTCTGTGGCAGTTTTCGCTGACTGTCAAACATCCATATAAGTTGCATTAAAATGCTATCTGCAAGCACTACTCTTTAAAAAATATGGTCGAAATTAATCTGAAAAGGAACCCATTTTCTTTTAAAGATTTTTATAGGCTTATCTCTGTGAGGAATGGGCAGTAGCTGAAGAGCTGTGTTTGTTCAAAGAAAGTCCTTTGGATTAAAACTGCTTGCAAACCTGTAAAATATTAGCATTCATTTTTTTTGTTGTTGTCATTGGCTTGAGATTTCCTTCCAGTTCAATTGCGTCTCTGGCTTCCTAAATTTCCTCTACTTCTGACAATATGAGAACGGATGCTTTCCCTGGGCGATTCAGACAGATCAAATGGCTTGACAATTGAACTTTCTCTTTGCCTTTCGACTTCTCCATCCACCTTTCTCTTTTTCCTCAAATCCCGAGAGATGCACAAATTTTATCTTCACTCCGTGAAGCGATGTCTGAGAAAAGAAAAAAGAAAAAAACAAAAAAGAGAGGGGGAGAAAAAGCACTTTTCACCATGGCCCCAAGAGGGGGGGGGGGAATGCTTCAAACGAACATGAGAAGCCAAAGACGTAAATCTCACTTTAAAAAAAATCTAAAATACCTTGTATACGTGCGTTTTACCATATAAAATGTCCTTCTCTTTACCTCAGAGGACTTGAAGCAGCCTTAAAAACTCACGTGAGTCACTGGAATGCCTGGAAAAAAAATTCACTGCCAGAAAAACCCTCAAAAAACAAAAAAAAAATTTCCTACCACAGCTCGCCAAGCGTGTTTCACCTTCTCCAATCAGAAGCAAAATAGAGCTGACATGTGGGAGCTGACATGTCTTCCTAGATCAGAATAAAAGGTGCAAGTCAGGAATGGAATAAAACCCTTGGTGGTGAACCTTGCGACATACGTCACCCAGGAAAACGTACGAAAGACGAGTTTATTTTACATATCATCATCATCACCAAGCATCTTTGTCACATGATAAGCCTTACCCAGTCCCTTTTCATAAACCGGGGGCTGTTTTCTGTGGCGAGCACCTATTAACTAAATGTCACAGCACCAGTTTTGGGGTGCTTTTGTGTTTCTTCTATTTATTTATTTGTTCTTTTGTTTTGCTGGTCATTGGACTTGAACTCAGGGCCTGGGCGCTGTCCCTGAGGCTCTTCTTGCTCTATTATTATTATTATTATTATTATTGCCACTCCTGGGGCTTACACTCAAGGTTTGGGCATTATTCCTGAGCCACGTATTATTATTATTATTATTATTATTATTATTGCCACTCATGAGCTTTGAACTCAGGGCCTGGGCTCTGTCCCTGAGCCACTTCTTGCTCTATTATTACTATTATTATTATTATTATTATTATTGCCACTCATGAGCCTTGAACTCAGGGCCTGGGCGCTGTCCCTGAGCCTCTTCTTGCTCTATTATTACTATTATTATTATTATTATTATTACTATTCCTGGGCCTTGAACTCAGGGCCTGGGCGCTGTTTCTGAGCTTCTTTTACTCAAGGCTGGCGCTCTACCACTTGAACCACAGCTCCACTTTTGGTTTTCTGGTGATTCATTGGAGGTCAGAGTCTCCACAGACATTCCTGCCTGGCTGGTTTTGAACCCGTGATCCTCAGATCTCAGCCTAGTGTATAGCTGGGGTGACAGATGTGAGCCACCAGCTCCCGGCCCCTTATTTTTATTATGATTATGATTATTTTTCTGACATCAGTGTTTCTAGTGACGGATCCAACCATGACTTTGCCATTATCCATGGAGGAATTGTGGGTTGGATGGAGTCGGAGGAGCTGGGGCCTGGGTGGGTGGGAGAAGTTTATCCTGACAGGGGTTGATCACATTTTGGGGGTGTCACTTGCCCATCAACACTTCCCATCTCCCCACCTCTGTCAGATGGAATGAGACCATTGGCTCCACCATTGGCTGGCGCCATGTTCTTTACCCTGACAATGACGCAGGCTGGGGACACAGCCGGACTTCTCAGAGACAGGGGTTCAGGGGTGGGGGGTTCTCCCTGGCTTGTTTCCCTACTTGGTCAAGGAGATAAAATGCTATATCCCTCAAGTCAACCAACTAGGTGTTTTCAGACATGACACCTCCCCCCTCCTGTCTCTTCCCCACCTCTCTTCTTTCTCCTTATCACTCCCTTATCTCTCTCTCCCTCCTTTCCCTCTGTATCTCTCCCTCAGTGTCTCTCCCGTCTCTCTCTTCTCTCTTTCCTTCCCTCTCTCCTTCTCTCTCTCTTATTCCTTCTCCCGCTCTCTCCCTATTTCTCTCATTTCTCTCTCTGTGGTCATTTTTCTCTCTCCTTCCTCTCTTTGTCTCTCTGTCCCGCCCTCTGTCTTCTCTTTCTGTGTCTCTCTCTCTCCCTCCCTCTCTGATTCTCCCATTTTTTCTCTCTCCTTTTTTCCCCTCTCTCCCCCTCTCTATCTTCTTTCTTTCTCTCCCTGTCTGTCCTCTTTCTCCTTTGCCGCTCTCTCCCTCTGTTGCTATCTTTTCCCTCTGGCTCTCCCTTTTTCCTCCTCTTTCTCTTCTTCTGTCTGTCTCTCTCTCCCTGGGTCTCCATCTACTCTCTCTCTCCTTATCTCTCATTTCTCCCTCTCCTCCCTCAGCCCTTCCCTCTCCCAGCAGTCTCACAGTCCAATTAATTCCAATTAACGATAGCTCTTTCTTTCCCAGTTACCGTGGCGAGGTGAGCGTTAACAAGAATCACGATCTTTCTGCAGGCTGGGCGCTACCTCCCCGGAAAGAGTACAGATTCCAAGTTCAAGTTCAAGTTCAAGCGCGGACCTGTCCAAATCTAATTTTCACTGCTTTCCTGGTGCTGTGTACACGTGGACAGGTTCCTTAACCTCTACAGGAATGTAGATGTATCCATATTTCCTTTTATCAGTCTGTGGAACAAACGTGAACAAAGTGACAAGCAAGTGACATCAAAGGAGAGGTTAAACTAAATCCAAGCCCCTGACAAAACAAACATGTAGCATCACCAGACAGCATGGCCAGGCTTCTAGCTACTGGTATGCCACTGACAAAGTCCAACCCAGCACGAGATGAAAGAGAAGGAGTGTGAGAAATAAAATGTTCCCCAAAGCGCCAACCACAGGACTGTAAAGCTATCAGCAGCAGAAACACCCTTGCTGAACACGGAACCATGCGTTGAATTTAAAACTTTGCATGTCCTTAGCTCTGTGTGTGTGTGTGTGTGTGTGTGTGTGTGCACGCCAGCCCTTGGGCTTGAACTCAGGGCCTGGCGCTGTCCCTGAGCCTCTTGTTGCTCTATTATTATTATTATTACTATTATTATTATTATTACTACTACTCCTGGGCCTTGAACTCAGAGCTTGGGCGCTGTCCCTGAGCCTCTTGTTGCTCTATTATTATTATTATTATTATTATTATTATTATTATTATATTGCCATTCCTGGACCTTTGACTCCGGGCCTGGGCGCTGTCCCTGAGCTTCTTTCCCTCCAGGCTGGCGCTCTACTCCTTGAACCACAGCTCCACGTCTGGTTTTCAGGTGGCAATGCTGGGGTCATTTCTCTCCATCTTTGGTCTGCTTGAGTTCAAAAGATAAGACGGTCTCCCCGTGGCGGGAAAGACGTTCATAGTCAGATCCACTCACCCCCTGCCAGCGGCAGTGACACAAAAGGGGAGACATCCACCCCAACCCACAGGACCCCAGGAAGAAGTCTCCCCATGCTGAATCCACTGAGAGTCGTCTCCATTAAAAATGTGAATCCCATGAGCCCGGTTCCATCAGCCTAGTTATTCAGGAGGCTGAGGTGTGAAGATCCTGGTTCAAAGCCAGCCCGGGCAGGAAAGTTTGAGGGCCTCTCTCTCCAAGGAAACACCAAAATGACAGAAGTGGGGTGGTGGCTCCAATGGTAGAGCGCCAACCTTGAGTGGAAAATGCTCAAGGACAGTGCCCAGACCCTGAGTTCAAGCCCTGGCACAAATAATTAATCATCAATAATAATAATAATAATAATAATAATTCTTTCTTGGGCTAATCATCTCTCTTCCCGTGGAAAGAAGGAAGAGTTGACTTCCCCCTTTATGCCTATCTTCTCCGTAGGTTAAAGACTAATACATATTAATTTAGAAAGAAAAAGAGGGGATCGATGAACGTCAAATACACTCTTCTAGCCACCAGTGGTTATGAAAATTACGGAGAGGATCTTGCAGCAGCAGTGAACGAATACGTTTCCATAGCTTTCGAAAGGCTCTGGGGAGCGGCTTTGTACTTTGTTCTTACTTGTTGTTGTTTGTTTTGCTGTTATTGTTGTTGTTGTTTTTCTTTTTAATATCCCTCCCACACACCCACCTGGCAGATTCTTGGCATCAAATGAAATTAGTTCTGGGCGCCTTAGGTTGTGATGATCGGATTACAGGACATTTACTAATGCTGAATTTTTATTGACTTGGAAAGACCCTGTGGCAAACAGTCTCCGAAAAAAACAATGGATGCTGTTTCCTCTCCAGCTGGGGCGGTTAGGTGTCAATTGTACAGATACATTTCTGTACGCAGAGTCACGGGCACAGAGACACACACGTAGTAACTGAAGCACCAGGGGGTAAGTCCTGCATACGTCTAACTTACAGTCTAACAAAATGGCTACCAGGGGGTTGGAGGCTGTGTCGTCGGTGGAATGGAG
>JANJXV010000040.1:4634419-4651919 GCA_024803745.1 Megascapheus bottae | reverse complement strand
GTGTGTGTGTGTGTGTGTGTGTGTGTGTGTGTGTGTCAGGGGAGAGGTGGGGGGGAGAATGCTGGGGGTGGGATGGAGAGCCAATTATTTATTTAATTTTCCAAAGGTATTAAGTCATCAGCTTTCCTTTCGTCTTGATTGCATTGTGGACGTCGTGTATAATTAATGGCCGGGAAGCTTATTACGGGAGAAGTGATTAGGCAGACTACACAGGTGTCGGATGCATTTTTTATGATAAATTTGCTAGAACAACCCCGCCATTCCATCTGTTGGGCTATCATCGGATGTCACCCCAAAGAAATGAACAGTGCGCCGGGTTTCCTTTATTTATTTATTTGCATTTTTATTCCTGTAGTTGAAGTTACCGGAGGCTTTGGGTTGCAGATTTACAAAGATGATGTGTAAACAGGAACACATTTCTAGCACACACACACACACACACACACACACACGCACACACACCCCTACCTAGCAATTTGCTAATAGGAAATTTGAGGTTGCGTTTCAATACATGTTCCTTATTTAATCTTCCAAGTTCACGATTGTGTCAGATGGCAGCAGCCGAGTAAATAAGGAAAGAAAACAGTCGAGCAAACGCAAACCTCATCTTCTCCGCTTGCCGTGGACATAAATAAAATGAACCAGCAGTAAACAAAATCCTTTGGCCAGAACTTAACACACGAGCAACTGGATTTCCTGCAGCCCGGATTCCTTCCATGTCGTTCTGAAATGTCTGATCTGAACTCTCGCCTAGGGTCACCGGGACCTTCCTTTCCAGTGCCACCCCATCATCAACCCTGACATGCATCAACAAATAAAATAACAGAAGAGGCCGGGAGTGGGGCCTAGTGGTAGAGTGCTGGCCTAGCATGCGTGAAGACCCGGGTTCGATTCCTCGGTACCACATACATAGAAAAAAGCCAGACGTGGTGCTGAGGCTCAAGTGGTAGAGCTCTAGCCTTGAGAAAGTCCAAGGACAGTGCTCAGGCCCTGAGGTCAAGCCCCAGGACTGGCAAAAAAATTAAAATAATAGAAGAATCCACACCGAGTGCCTAACCCAGCTCCTCAGGAGGCTGCGATCTGAGGATCACAGGTTCAAAGCCAGCCCGGGCAGGAAAGTCCAGGAGACTCTGATCTCCAGTGAAACCACCAGAAAACCAGACGTGGAGCTGTGGTTCAAGGGGTAGAGCGCCAGCCTGGAGGGAAAGAAGCTCAGGGACAGCGTCCAGACCCTGAATTTGGGCTGGCCTCCACACACACTGAAAACGTGCTCGATATGCAGTGTGAGTTCTTCTCACCTTCGCCCCGTTGAGAACTTGCCGCAAACCATCAGAAAGAAATGCTAGCTAGTTGTAAATAAAGCCACTGCAGTACATAAGGTGGGGTACAACAGACTAATGCAGAAGTTCTACACATAAACATATATATTAACACATACGATGCCACATAGATACACATGTAGTTGTAAATGTGTCTGCATACATTTATTTTAGAGTTATGAATTTAAAATAGATGTATATATGTCAACACATGGAGGTCATAAGTTATCAAAAGTTTTGTGCAAAAATCTGAGTGAAGACTTGCATGTTCAGAAGTTCTTGCACAATCCCCAGCTTCTAATTTAAATATTCAGAGCATCTGACAGTATTGGCTTATTAAGCGTGCTTTTTCTGAACAAATGAGTGCGTTAAGTGTGTTTCAGTCTTCCAAATGAGATCCAAATGAGACCGGCACGAGGTAGAAAGGCATTCTTTTCATCTTCTATTATTTTCATTTCATCTTGGGTGATTGAAACGTGCTCTAAATATCACACGGGGAAAAGCCAGGCTGATTTTTTTTTTCAGGGCCAGTGCCAGAAATACTAAGCCTAATGGCAGACATGTGGAAAACAAAAATATTGGCTTAGTCCTCTGAGAACTGGAAGAGCTTTCTGATCCACTGGCTCGACTAGGTGAGCTACTCGGAGTTCTAGGATCTCGTAACTGAACAACTAGTTCAACCACCAGCTTGGAACTTGGATTTTCTCTCTCCTCCTCTCCCCCAGTGGCGGAGAGGACGGCGTGTGGTGAGCTCAGACATGGGGGCTGCCAAAATCCCTGGGGGTTTGTGGGTGTTGAAAATGTGTTTCTTTTTAGGGTCTGAGGACACTGATTCGGCAAACCGAAATCCCCACCACAAATGAAGCTATAGAATAAATGTATGTGTGTATAAATAACATATAATGGAGTATGTCATATATTATACTTGTTATACGTAATGTAAATTCTACATCATATACTATATGGTGTGTAATATATGGTACATTTTATATAGTCTATATCATATTGTGATATGGCATATGTGATACATATATCATCATATCATATGCAGTGTATATCATATGGTATATGTATACTGTATCATGCATATAATGCACCATATAATCATAGGTGGCATATATTACGTATCATATATAAGAATATATCATATATTGTATAATAATTTGTATGGTTATATTGGCAAACATAAGGCTCACACATCTTTTGTGTTCAGCACACAGCAACAAATTTCATTCAAGTAACAAGATTTCGCATGGAAACCAATCTCATTTATACCAGGCACCCTCAACCCCCTAAAGTAACATATGTATTATGTTATATATTGTATGTATGATATCTATATCATATATCATCTCCTCCATTCTCTGGCTATGTCTGAATAAACAAAGTAGAATATCATTTGATTGGATATTTTAATTTTTATTTATTATTGTTATGATAGCAGCGATGTACAGAGGGGTTGCAGTTATATAATTTAGGTAAAGAGTACGTTTCGTATTTTCTTTTGGATTGGATTTCGTTTGTTTTTTTTGGGGGGTGACAATGTCATCCATTCATTTGATTTTTTTTGAAAAGCAGAGAAGCAATATTAAAATGTAAAAGCCTCATAAAATACTGGGAATTCATTTTTAAAATGCTCCGATACTCATGGAGTTTTTAGATAAATTCATGTGTTTCTAACATCTAGCATTAAACAGAAATCTAGACGTGTCCAAGAGAAATTCTAGAAATTTCCACTCCCATGCTAAAAATCCACTATTGAACTCTTCCCCGGCAACTTACACTTATTTGGTTTAATACCAGCCAGTAACACACATTATTATTATGATTATTATTATTATTATTATTTTAATCGTATTGCATGATGGAACTTTTGGGGTGAGAACATGAAATCACACCCCGGAACACAGGCAGATCCTGCGAGGGAGAAACTGGCCTTTTATCCCTAATCTGTCCAACCATAAGTCAGGGACAAAATGAAAATAACCTCCTTATTCCTACCAGAATCTCCTGCAAGTGGAGGGAGCTGTGCTGGTGACACTGAGGAGAGACAGTGTCTGTCACACACCACTTGATTCCATGTTATTGTCCCAAAGAAAGGCAAAGGTCCCCGAGTGTGACATGGCCACCTGAGTAGCTGGCTCTCCTGATTCTTGATATGAAGTAAAATCTCCATAGTCTGGGTGCTTATTATTCGACCTCATATTTTAATCTATCATCTGCTAACCCTTTGTTTTCTTTGTAACATCATTTCTGGTATTATACACATGTGCTCATATCTATGAATCTTTCAAAGACCAGCGAGTTCACATTTTGACGTCCTACACGTGTCAGATAAAACATTTAGTTGCCTCGTGTGTGTTGTGTTGAATTATCATTAAGTAGTGGTACAGGAGAGCTGCCCCAACTTTAATCTATGAGGTGATATATATAATTAAGTTGATACATCATTTAATAATATTTTAACCTCAACTCATAACCGAATCGATGTTCAGTGTTATTAATTAGCACGATAACAGAATACACTTTGAAAATAGGCTGATAGATATATTATATACGTTTTTATATATTCTATATTATACTAACAACTTCAGAAGAGAAGTTGGTACAAGTTGAATTATCTGACCGTGAATTCGCTTATCACGAGGCCTTGCTGCTCACCTGACCTGGAGTTTTGCCTCCTGCTTGAATTTCAATCGCAGCTCGGGTGCCAGAGTGACAAGACTGCTGGGTCTTCAGTGAGCGGGGGTGGCCGGGAAGGCAGAGGCCGTGGTCCCTCCACGCTCAGAGGCTTTGCACACAGAATCTTCAAGTAGTAAATGCGCTTTCATAAAAATGAAAAGGTTTACTTCAAGGTCTCCGTTTCTTACAGGGGGAGAAATTTGATTCAGGAAAAGTCTCTTTTATTTATTTATTTAAAAAAAAAGAAATCTTTGTTCCCACAGCACCACAATTTAATAGGCACGGGGCCCTAGAAGCTAGAAGGGAATCGTTTTGTATTCTATAATGTGTGTGTGTGTGTGTGTGTGTGTGTGTGTGTGTGTGTGCGTGTGTTTAAGGCTCTCTTACATTTATGACCAGGTTGAAGAAGAGATATATGGCTACCATGTAAAATTATCCTCCTTTTCTGTATAATAATATTTCTCACTCAAAGTTCAAAGAATAAGACAGAGACTGGGTGGCCTAACAAGCTTTGTTCTCCCTCCCTCCCTCCCTCCCTCCCTCTCTCTCTCTCCCTCTCTCTCTCTCTCTCCCTCTCTTTCTCTCTCTCCCTCTCTCTCTCATAACTAACCCTGAATTTCACTCGTTCATAAGCCTATGCAGGAGTTCTGCCATTCTCAGCAGTGTCTACAGAGGACAGAATGAAGCAAAATGACTCTTGGACAAGAAGTGTCACCAAACCCGTGAGCTCCTTCCCAGCTGGGAGACGTTGGCGGAGGCCTGGCTCTGGGCATCTGCTCGGAAAACACCTTTCAAAACTCATTTTTGCCCTTTTTGTTGTTGGTGATGATAATGACCACAGGCTGGAACTCAGGGCCTGGGCGCTGTCCCTGAGCTCCTTTCCCTCCAGGCTGGCGCTCTACCCCTTGAACCACAGCTCCACGTCTGGTTTTCTGGTGGTTCCCTGGAGATCAGAGTCTCCTGGACTTTCCTGCCCGGGCTGGCTTTGAACCTGTGATCCTCAGATCTCAGCCTCCTGATATACTAGGGCCTGAGCCACCAAGCACTTAACACGCTAGGTGATTGTCTAGAGCTACAGATCACGTAATGAAGAAAAGAGATTGTTCAAGAGGAAAATGGAGCCATTTCACACTTTATGTGCACCTTATGGCAATTTCCAAAACCACTGGGTTGAGAGAAGGAGAGGGAGAATCCGACGAATCTCAATCAAACAGAAAGAAGGCCGCGTATTCTTTCCACCATGGGAAGGCACAGGATGGATGGCAAGTCAATCGGAAACGTCTTGATTAATTGAGATATATGGAGTGTGAGGCGTGGGGTACAGGAATAGCTGGGACCCAGGAGGCCTTGGAAAGAGCAAATTTAATAGTAATATATGAACTGATCGCACCTGGGAACAGATAAAAAGCTTGCCATCGAGGAGACAGATACCTGTTTCAGTAGTTGAGTTGTAGTAAAAGAATGCACGCATCTCTCTAGGTAATAGGGAGAAGTAATGAAATCTTTTTCCTTTCTTAATCGCACCCGAAGTGATTCACACACACACACACACACACACACACACACACACACAGAATTGCCTTTAGTTTAAAGTCTTAGATGATAAACACTAGAGATTTTACCTCATGATCCAAACAGAAAAATGACAAAGGTGAAAGAGTTTCTTTTAGTGTATCTACCGAGATTCCTCATTTCCAAAGAGGAAAATATAATAAACAAATGTAAGCTAAAATAACCAATAGATTATACAATTATGATAGATGGCAAATATAAATGATGCTCTCTAACTGTACCATTTATCATAGATTTCTAATAATTGATACATTATGTTCCAATACAAAATTATAATAAAGTACAGGGGTAAAATATCGGGAAAGGTATTTCCATGGGATTAAAGTGTCTGGATACGTGTCATGTCACCTTTTCTGAAAGAAGCCATTGCACAAAAGGAGACAGGAAAACTCTTTTAACAGAGACAGCCCAAATCAAAGGAGCCTCGAGAAGGATTCTCAGAGAAAATGCAGAATATAAAACTAAAGAAAAAAGAAAAAAACGCAGGATATTTTTCAGTCAGAGAGCAGAACCTTCAATATCATAACGAAAAAGGCACTATAATAGAAAGAGAGAGAGAGAAGGCATAAACACCTCTAGTACACAGACAAAAATAATAATTGTTTTGAGAAACCAAGAGATGGGTTCCAATTTCCATAACTTAATAAAAAGACACTTTACATGCAAAAGAGCCCTAGGAAAGATTAGAGAGGGAATGGCTTCCAATACTGTTTAAAATTGCCCTGTTGTTGTTTCTTTCCCCTCCCCTCAAAATCTCCTATTATTCAATATAATAATATATATAAAAAGGTAATCTAGCAACAAATTAATTTTTAGATGCCTGCAAATAGCGGTGTGGGCCAGGAGCAAATACAGAAATATACTCACCAGGTGGTTAATGGACGATTTCTTCCAAGAACTCACTGCCATTTTTACATCTTCAGATAAAAACAAAAGCAAAAAGTCAAGGCTCGACCTTTGGGAATGGAGCTAATACATTTCTAGTGGTGGTTTAGTTTGCTAGCTAATAAGGCATCAGAATAGAAGTGCAAGCCACTCAAAGGAAACATTTTACCTTTAGGGGATAGATAGACAGACAGACAGATAGATGGATAGATAGATAGATTTGATAGATAGATTTATGGGTAAATGGATGGATAGACAGACAGACAGATTCATGGGTAAATGGATGGATGGATGGATGGATGGATAGATAGATAGATACATACATACATACATACATACATACATACATACATACATACATAGATACATAGATAGATAGATAGATAGATAGATACATAGATAGATACATAGATAGATTCATGGGTAAATGGATGGATGGATAGATAGATTCATAGGTGCATAGATAGATAGATAGATAGATAGATAGATAGATAGATAGATAGATACATACATACATACATACATACATACATACATACATACATAGATTCATGGGTAAATGGATGGATGGATAGATAGATTCATGGGTGCATAGATAGATAGATAGATAGATAGATAGATAGATACGCATATGTGTGTTTTGTGTATATATATATATTTATATATTTATAATGGGAATATAGAAGACAGAAATTCCTGTAGCTTTTATTGTCCTGCCGACACAACTCATGAAGTGAATTTAATATCACAACCATTTTGGTTATCAAATTCATTTCTCATTCCTTCACCCCTACCCCCATACACACACACACACACACACACACACACACACACACACACACACACACACGAGCCACTGAGCTGATAACGAATGAAACGTTTAAAATCAAAACCGTGCAGCGGCTCTCTGGCTTAAGGGAAGCTGAAGGGTGAGGACTGGAATACTTAATTCTGCCCCCCATCCACGAACACCCCAATCCAGACTTCCCTCTTACGAGACAGCCATGCGGGGTAAGTTGTGTGCTGTGTTGAAGGTGGGGCTGGTTCTAGTGACAGGATCCCGAGGGAAAGTCTACAAAGACCTGTGAAGAATTCTACCATGGTTCAGCAGAGCTCGCAACCACCCCGTCGGAGAAATTCTCAGCCCAACTAGTTCTATCACAATCCAAATTCCTCCATCGAGCCCGCAGATGCAAGCCCGTCATTCTGATCTTACAGATAAAAATCACTTTAAATGCTCTCTTCTTGAACCATAGCATATATAATATATCTATATATATATGTATATTCACCTGTGAAAACGTAGCCTCAGCGCTCTGCATGGAGCAAGGTACATGCAATTTTCCCTTGTGGTTTTTACTTTTTTTTTTAGTCACACCAACAAAAAGGAGAGACAGTTTCTGAGCTGGAGAATTGACAAGTGACAGTGATTAATGACATTTTTCTTTATTGGCTTGGCTGGAGGCCAAAGAGGAGCTAAGTGCATTCCCCTAGGCCTCTTGCTGGAGCAAAAAAAAAACAAAAATTACAGCAAAACACAGGTGCAAAACCATCAGCCATCACGCAGGGGAAGAAGGGTCCCAGCCAAGGAAAGCCAGCGGGGAATCAGTGCTTTGTGCTTCACGAAGGGAGAAAGGGGTGGCCAGTACACCACGAGACAGTCGGGGCCCACTTTTCTCTTTCCAGTGCACAAATCTTGTTTAAAAAGCCGGCCTAGTGGGCTCAAGTGTCATCGGATAAGGATTCTGAACTTCCTTTTCCAATGCCTCCTTCTCGTTTCCCAAAGACTCGAATGCCAAAACCAAAGGGAAGAGGCAGACAGACTGACAGACAGACAGACAGAGATCAATAACATATATGTCTATCCATACACGCTGACATATGCATCCATGAGCATGGAAGTGTATATTTATATATGCATACGTGCATGCATGCATCTGTGTATTTACATGCACGCATGCATATTATCTGCTTATATACATATAGAGCAAGAGGAGGTCTCTGTGCTGGAAAAGTTTGTTTTGTTGTGGTTGTTTTTTAAATCTTCATCAGGACAAACCCAACCCCCAGAATCTAGAAGCTTCCTTTCCTCAGTAGTGGCTGATTTCACAACCACTCACACAACTCCAGGGCCAACTCCTTCTGTTCCGTTCTCTCCTCTCTTGCACGAGACTCCCGATTTGTAATATTTATGCATCAAATATTCTCATTAAAGTTGTTGACGGGTGGCTGGCCCCACGGGAAAGCCAGGGAAAGGCAACACGGGAAGATTCAGTCTACAGATATAGATAAAAGCAAGTGTGTGTGTGTGAGGGGGGGAATACTAACATACAGTGAGTTATTTTTTTTTAAACTGAGGGAGAAATAAAGTAGAAAACCTCTGATGGAAAAGAAAAAAACCCATACTACTCAAGGACTTGAAAACGCTGAAATTCGAAAACATTGGCTAAATAAAAATTATTACTCTAAGCCAAAATGGGCTTATAAAGGAAATTATATATATATATATAGAATATATGGGTTAAATGTGCACTGATAATTTGCAACAGTAGATATTTGGGGCCACATTGAATATCTGAAAAAAAATACTTTGCAGAAATTATCCCCCCCCCAAAAAAAAACTCCAAAATATTAGGTGGTTTTTCCCTGACACACTCTGGGAATTTGAATGCTATGAGAGCAGGTATTCCTACCAGTGAAACAAATAAATGTCCTGTGAATCCACTACCTGTGTCCAAGTTTGCAAACCCCCTGCTGTACACTAATATTCTAAGAAAGTTAGACGGGCAAGAGCTTCAGTGTGCTGGAATTTGGGTGGGGAGGGAGAGGCCTGAGTGGTAAAGGTCTTTTCCCTGGAGACATCTGTGCTCAACTAGAACGGAAAAGAATTTTAAAATGCAATCGCAATCTGCCATCACCCACGGAGATGTCCTGTGAACACATCTGTATGAGCACATGCCGAGCCCGGCGGAGAGGGGAAGCAGAGTCACAGACAGGAAGGCACGTGGGGAGGAATTCACTCCAGTGATGTGGTCAGGAGAAAGTCTCTGAGTGGCTGTGCTAAAGAACAGATGCCACAGGACACTGGTGTTTCCCGCCTGTCCTCCCAGCTCCTCAGGAGGCTGAGATCTGAGGATCACAGGTTCAAAGCCAGCCCGGGCAGGAAAGTCCAGGAGACTCTGATCTCCAATAAAACCACCAGAAAACCAGACGTGGAGCTGTGGTTCAAGGGGTAGAGCTCCAGCCTGGAGTGAAAGAAGCTCAGGGACAGCGCCCAGGTCCTGAGTTCAAGTCCCACAACTGACAAGAAAAAAAAAGAGCTGAATTTAATCACGGCCTCAAAATTATAAGAATTTTTAAATTTTTTTGCCAGTCCTGGGTCTTGAACTCAGGGCCTGAGCACTGTCCTTGGGCTTTCTCAAGGTTAGAGCTCTACCACTTGAGCCACAGCACCACTTCTGGCTTTTTCTGTGTATGTGGTACTGAGGAATCGAACCCAGGTCTTTGTGCATGCTAGGCCAGCACTCTACCACTAGGCCACACTCCCGGCCCAAGAATTCTTTCTTTCTTTCTTTTTTTAGTCATTTAACACACCATTTCTATGATCATAAACGCTAGTCCTGTGAAAAACAATGTTTTAAAATATCATTTTCCATTTAGGCTGAGTTAAAAAAAAATAAATGGTTTAGACTTGGGAAGGGTTGACATGTTATAGTAAAGCCCAAGATCACGTGTTTAATGCCACAGCTCCCATCCCCAGCAGAGTATGGAGAAGGGCTGAATTTATGCAAACCAACATCCACGCCACAGAGCTCTCCGCAAGGATGAATTCACTGTATTTCACTCAAGTTTCCATTCCCATATCTGATTTGTGCCAATCTTAGATGAATTTAACATATATACAGGTATAGAAATCGATCACAAAAATGTCAATTTAACCCCAAAAATATATACACACATAGACTAGAATATAGAATATATAGAATATAATAATCACAAAAAACATGGCTGTAGTGCATTTACCTTGAATGAATGCAAGCAGTGTCCACATATGGATTATAATTAAAATAAACAATCTGTGCATAAATATAGATGCAGCCTCACAGCCATAGAAGTGGAGACTGAATCTCACACTGAGACACAGAAATGCATTTTGCAAGCTACGCTTTTGTGTTTTTGTTTTTTTAATTTTTATAAAGAGAAGATTCGACAGCAAGTCAACCTTCCCAGGCTAAGATATTTTCTATTTTCCTTAGATAATTTTAAGAGTAACCAGAAGGGATTTATTTTTTTTTGCAAATTCTGATTTATTAATAACATGGCGATTTATTTTTGGTTCAAACTGAAGGTTTATTCTCTTAGGGAAGAGTAGGAATATTCAAGAGAGGAAGAAAGCCAAGATTTTAAGGGAAGACTAAAATAAAATATGCTCACACAGACTTGAAACAATCTGGTCTTAGAGAAACAACGTAAGAGGGTTTTATTTTTTTCCTACACATTTTTCTTTTTTTTTTCCTTAAAAACTGAAAATCCAGTTTTTCATAGGTATCTGTCTGGGACATAAAAGCATGAAGATCTCAGACATACAGTGTAACTTGGTCTGCGTGAGACAGTGGCTCAAGAAAAATAGAATGAAATTAATTGGGGATTTTTTTCTTTTTTTTTTGCCAAATGGATTTTCACAACCTGTACATGTGACATCCTATTTTTTTTAATTTTCAGGTTGAATTAAACTCCCCCCCACCCATGTACCTCCAATACCTTTCATTGACTTTTTGTTGATAAATACTTTTCTAAGTAACCATCAACTTTTCTGCTCACACCCTTGTTTTGTCTGTCACTAAAAAATTCTCAGGCCTGATGTCTTACCTGATCTATTCCTGTGACTATTAAAAAAAACAAAACAGTGCAATAAAAAACCCTTAGAATTCAAGAAATTCCATATACTTGGGTCATCTGGAATTCTCCATGACAACTCAGACATGCACACAAATCTTTCTCGTAGTGCAACGCTTCGTTCCAGCTGGAGTCTCCATGTCTTGCTGGGAAGGATATGAATAAATTCATATTTGAAGTCTGAACATAACCTAGGCTCTTGTTTGGGGGAAAAGCTCTCTGCTTTTCTGGTTGTCCCCATCTGACCATCTTTTAGCAATGGTATTTGTGGTTAGAAGTGCGTGCATCAGCAGAGACAGGTAAGCTTGGGGGTGGGGGAGAGACAAGGAGATAATTTTCCCAGCAACTTTCTCCAGAAAGAAGGAGGAAGTTAGGGTGAGTACCCCAAATACCTGACAAGTCAAATAAGCAGGTGCTCCCTGTAGGAAACAAGAACCCCCAAATACGCGCCTACACCCTGGGCATGCTTGGCTTAGGTTACAGAGCTGAGGGAGGGAGGGATGGCTCCCCAGCTTTTCTCCTGATTTCCTCCTTCCCCTGGCACCCTAGGCCGCGCCCCATATTTTTTCTATGATAAACAAGAAGGCTCTGCTTCATGAGTCTTTCTGTTTCATCCAGAGACCCATTTTCAAAACTCCTGGATTTGTGTTGGCCGTTAGGAAATACCTCCATATCCCATGAATCATGTGACTCCACACACACACACCCTTTCTTTTTTCTTTTTTTGGTTTGGTTTTGTTTCTGCTGTCACTTTGGTTTGGAAAGAACTTAAATCAGTGCTGTGCCTTCAAACAGCCTTGGCGCACTGGTGGGTAAATAGATTGTATCGTTACTTTAGCTCCATAAATATTGCCTGATTTAATACCCCAGGCCCTTTGGTGGTACCCAGATGAAGAGATGCCATTCCCAGCTCCAATACAAAGATGGATTCCTTTGAAGATATAATAATATATATTTTATGGATGGCAACTAGCCTTGTTATTTGTCAGATTTCATTGTCTCATTTGATGGACATCTGGTCTACCTTCGGCAGCATTAAAGGATTGTCTTTGATTTTGTGCATCCCACAAAATGAAGACAAGTTAGGGCACGGGTGGGGAGGGGAGAGGAGGGTGAGAATGTGAAGAGGGGGTACACGGATCAAGACACATTGTGTTTGTCAACCGCTTTGTTCAATGGCAGCTCCATAGTACAATGACTTAAATCTTTTTTTGAAGTATTATCTTTGTTTCTTTAGCTTTATATCCACGGAATCAAAGTTTTAAATGCCCTACACAAGATATTCTGAAACACAGCCTCACGAATCAGAAAGGCAAAATGGACTTCTTGTGACTTTCACATCTCAGAGTCTGTCTGTCACAGTCTATATTATTAGTGGTAATAAAGTCATTTTCCATACTGACCTTGCAGGGGATAATTCATATGAAAGTATACATAGGTGGGTGTATGTGTGCATGCCTGTGTGTGTATGTTCACATGTGTATGTGTAGGTATAGGTGTGTGCATCTATATCTATAGGTGTGTATGTGTGCATATGTATATATTGTGTACATGTATAGGTAAGTCTGTGTATATATGTACGCATATATGTGCATATACATATTTGTATGTGTGTATACCTGCATGGATATATGTATATGTGTGCACACACACACACACACACACACACACACAGCATTCCTGGCAGGAGACAGGTTACCCTCTCTGCACCATCCTCTGAAGTCCCACAGTGACACACGAGTGTGATTTTCACCTTCACAGACATCAAAAATGGATATTTTCCCATACATAGTCACCAATCTCCTACTCCTGGGCCCCCCCGTCCAGTTGCGTGCAGGTCAAACAGGAAGTCACCGGTAGTCACGTGACCATGCTTATGTGGCATCCAACTTGAGCAGGAAAAAATGTACTTCCTCTCCAAATCATCACCTGCTGCTGACAACGATGGCCTCCTTTCATGAGGACATGCTCATTAGGGTCATTTTTTTCTAATGCAGATGGTACTGTCTTCTATGTACACTAGGTGCCTATCGAGCTAGGTGATATATATATATATATATATACGTCCATATTGTTTTTTTATTTTTTTCACAAACTCATTCTTGCAAATGAGTCTCCTCTTCCCTGCAGCTCCAGATCCTGAAGTTGCAGGCAGGAAACTGTGGTTTATCCCTGAGAAACTCTCAGACTTATCTTCTGGACTGAAAAAGAAAAGGGAAACACAGATAGGTTTGAAGTTGCTTCATATTTCATGCATTTATTCACTTATCTAAGATATTCTCACTTGAGATAAATCTTAATCTTAGGACTGTTTCTCTGATATATACATATATATTATAGAGAGAGAGAGAGCGAGAGAGCGCAATCTTTCATAGCCAGGATTAAACACAAACACGGGGATGATAAAGCTGAATGATATGCCATTTGCTGGCTACCATGTGGGAGTTAATTATAACATTTTTTTAAGAAAAGATTTTTTTTTTACAGATGATCTCAAAAGCAGGATTCTAGATGCGATGTTGAAATATACCAGCGTATTTTGAATAAATGTATGCATTTCTACAGGCTAGACTTTGAAGTGTCACATTCTCTAATTATGTAAGTTCAGCTGTGGCTGTTGTTTTTTTTTATTTTAATCAGTTTGCGGAGTCTCAAAACTGACATAGTAAGAATAAATATAAAAATTAAGTTTGTGTTTCAAACAGCATAAATCAGCAGTGTCTTTCTGCAATTCCAATGTTTCCATCCCTGTACGGTGCAAACACCTTCTTCTTAGTGGTTTCCAGTGGCTCAGGCCTCTCATCCCAGCTCCTCAGGAGGCTGAGAGTTGAGGATGACGGTTCAAAGCCAACCTCCATCGAATGAACCACCAAAAAGCCACCAAAAAGGTAGAGCTGTGGCTCAAGTGAAAGAGCGCTAGATTTGGACAAAACAATTGAGGGACAGCACCCAGGCCCTGAGTTCAAGCCCCATGGCTGTCTGATCCCAGAGAAAAATTCACCACCTCCAAAATATATAAAACCATGGATTATTAAAGGGGATTCTGACAGTTACCTGAGTAGAGGAATTTTTGTTTAAGTTCCAGTAGTAAGTAGAGAATGAAAACTTATTCCTGCTTCTAACACAGGAAAACTCCACGAACCCCAATTCCACCGTTGTTAAATGCTCAACCTCCTGGGAAGATAGGTAGACTTTACGTTTTCTTCTGATCTATTTGTCAGTCCTGGGTCTTGAACTCAAGGCCTGGATGCTGTCCCTGAGCTTCTTTCCCTCCAGGCTGGTGCTCTACCACTTGAACCACAGCTCCACGTCGGGTTTTCTGGTGGTTCATTGGAGATTAGAGTCTCACGGACTTTCCTGCCTAAGCTGGCTTTGAACCACGATCCTCAGATCTCAGCCCCCTGAGGAGATGGAATGACAGACGTGAGCTCTGGCAATCTGGCAATTTTTATTAAATTGGGAATTAGCTAAGTCTTGTCTTTGGCAGGCAAAGTCACTAGTCGTTTACAATGTCTCTGGTGCCAGGAAATCTCCCTGATTAACGGTCAATGCATTTTACTAGAGAAGTGATTACAGATTCTCCAGGGTAAACCCAGTACCTAAAAAGGGAGAAAGTTATGTAAATGTGACCCTTCCCTACATCTTCTCTATAGTAGCAACAATAATTTTTTATCTAATGAAGACTCTGTGCCAGTGGCTCTCCGGGATCTCAGATCCCAGATCTGAGGGTCACAGGTCCAAAGCCAGCCAGGGCAGGAAAGTCCAGGAGACTCTGATCTCCAGGGAACCACCAGAAAACCAGACGTGGAGCTGGGACTCAAATGACACAGCCACCCGTTCTTTACAAACGGGTCTGAAGACCATGCATGGGTTCCAACATTTTCAAAAAGGCAAGAAAGATCATTTCAGAAATAAAACAAATGCATATTCTGAAAAAAATTGAAAATAATATTATCATAATATATGCCTTATAACACAAATAACATGCATGCAATGTGTAATATATCATACATATTATGTATATATATGTTATAATAATATATTGTTGTTATTTTCAAGGTAATATTCAAAATGTGTACTGGCTTTTTATTTCACAATGTATTATATGTGTATATTATGTATGTGATATATTATTATGTAATATGAAATTAAATATTATTATTTGGGGAAAAAGAATAATAACTCAATGAAGACTATCCAGAGAGCTAAGTTAGCCATTCTCTTTTTTTATTTTCTTGCCAGTCCTAGGCTTGAGCTCAGGGCCTGAGCACTGTCCTTGGACTTTCTCAAGGCTAGAGCTCTACCACTTGAGCCTCAGCACCACTTCTGGCATTTTCTATGTATGTGGTACCGAGGAATCGAACCTGGGTCTTCGTGCAGGCTAGGCAAGCACTCTACCACTAGGCCACACTCCTGGCCCGCCATTCTCTCTTTCACACATGGAAACTCCCCTCTGTCATTTTAAATTATATCTGTGGATAGATTACATTTAATCTTCCCTTCTGGAGGAAAAAATATGCATATATAGCTATGTACCTAGATAAATTTACATACAATTATGTGTAATTATATAATTGTGTGGTTTTATATAATGAAATAGCCCCCCCCATAGTATGAATGATAGAAATAATCCATCTGCTTCCCCCATTTTCATGAGGAAAGCAAACCATTGCACATTCGAGACCATTTTTCGACACCCCCCAAACAAGAGAAAAATAAAACTTATAAATTTCCAGCAACAAGGCGGGAATTCGGAACACTCTCTCCTCAGTCTCCCCAAAGACGTTCCGTCAGTAAGGAACTTTTGGAAGTTACAGACCCAGATGATTGTGGAGGGAAAAGTAATTTGTGGTAATCATTTTTAATTATAGTTATTTTTAATTATCTTCGCAGTATGTGCAAACATTAAAAAATACACACACACACACACACACACACACACACACACACACACACACAGTGTGACTCAGCCAGGTGCATGGCTCACGCCTGTCATCCCAGCTCCTCAGGAGGCTGAGATCTGAGGATCGCAGGTTCAAAGCCAGCCTGGGCAGGAAAGTCCAGGAGACTCTGATCTCCAGTGAACCACCAGAAAACCAGACGTGGAGCTGTGGTTCAAGGGGTAGAGCGCCAGCCTGGAGGGAAAGGAGCTCAGGAACAGCACCCAGGACCTGAATTCAAACCCCAGGAGTGGTAATGATAATAAAATAATAATAATAATAATAATAATAATAATAATAATAGTAATAATAATAGAGCAAGAAGAGGCTCAGGGACAGTGCCCAGGCCCTGAGTTCAAACCCTAAGACCAACAACAACAACAAAATCTCTCAATATACATCTACATGCATTTTGTAAGCTCATGTATAAACATCTCTGCATCTGCATATGTGCATCTGTGCTTAGTATAGGTTTAACTAATACTAAGCAATTATGAATAGTAGTAACATTTAATATTTTTATCTCAAAATGTAGGTCATGAACTGAGTCTAAGAATATTTTCCATGATCATTTTTTACACTCTCCTCTCACCCGCCCCCCTAAGGTTAACATTAAGAAATGGTGTTTATCCACACTTGTACTCCTGTACAAGATCAAACGCGTAACTCAGGAAACATAAAAGTCACACTTCACTCTTTTGCCTTTAATCACTGTTCAGATAACGGCCTGACATGTGGAAAGACCATTTCTTGAAATTTTCGAGCTGTCGAATTAAATACCTACTCTTCACAGTTGCTTGAACGCTTCCTTCAGTTTGGTCTAGTAACAAAACAGTAGGTCAGCCCGGATCTGATCTGCAGGGCCTGTAATTCTATCTTGTCCATTGTCCACCTGCCCTCTGAAATTTACTGAAAACAGAGTGAAGAAGAGGATATTGCCTTGTGTTACACACACACACACAGAGTAAATAAAAACAAGCCATCTGGAGAGTGTACATAATAGTCAGATAATTAGGAAGTAATGAGTTCGAAGTATTTGTAATTGCCTTTCTTTTCCATATAAAAGCTCACATAATTTAATTTTTAATTACAGCTGAATGGAAGGATGTCCTTGCATGATTCCTGGGAGGGAAAAAAAAATTGTCAATAGGTTCTTGTTAAGTAGTAAAACTTGGCTACTCTTTGCACGCACGCGCGCACGCACGC
>JANJXV010000040.1:4619419-4629419 GCA_024803745.1 Megascapheus bottae | reverse complement strand
ACACAATTGCTCACCCAATTATATAGGAAAAAAAAAGTATTTTTTTTAATAAAAGCATCATTAAATAGGGTAATAGGAATGCAGGAAAATGTAGTTTGGTTCTTCCAATGATGCAGAAAATACTGCGACAGCAACACAAAATATCTGATGGCAAGGGAGATCTTAGCTGGGTGAGAATCTGTGTGTTCCCAGTTACGTGCATGGAATTGAAATTCTCGAGAATTTAAACCGGGGGGAAATACGTGGACAGCGGAATTCCACCACACTCTCAGAGACATCGGAAACCATCGAGGCCACGCTACAGCAGGCCAGCATGAGAGGAAATACCTAAATATTCAGCTTAGCAGCTGCCAAAAATAAACAAATACATACATACACACATACACACACACATGTGAGCAGAAGACGGGGGGAAAATAATAATGATGCAGTGAGATCAGGAAAGACACATAGCCACAAGCAAGAAGAACTGTCTGAGCCATTGAACCTAAGACACCGGTGAGTGACAACTTGGCTTAAGATGGTGAAAAAAAGAAGAGAAAAGGAAATCAACGTGGCCCGAGTGGAAGAGGAAAAACCATTGCCACGATTTTATTCTGCAAGAAGAGTTCGCCTGGGGTGAATAAAGCATTTAATCTACCAGATCCAACAAATGGGTACCAAGACATGTGCAAGGGCATCAATGTATGTGAATGAATGCACCTTCTATCTGGCAAATATCATGTAACCCTTTTACTAATTACAATAAAAAATATTTAAAAAAAAAAGAAAAAATAAATCTACTACACAGTATCTTGACATGGATCAGAGCCAGCCTGCATTCCTATACAGGGCATATTTTGAATTTTTTTTTTTTTGGCCTGGAGCCTCAGTCAAAACATAACAGAGAAAGAGCAGGGCGGAGAAGGAAAAGACAACTGATAAGATACACGAGGAGTGTTTCAACCTCCTGAGCTTCCAGGAAGAAGACAGAAAGAAAAAGGAAAATTGGGGGAGATAAGTTGGTTTCCTGATTTAGCACCACCACAAAAACTAGCCTCTCTTTTTCTTTATTTTTTTTTTTAAATTTTAATGTCATATCTTCTTCCCGGGTCAAAAAATGTCTATGTAAATGTATAACTTTTAGAGTTCGTGATGGTGCTTTTTCCCCTCCTTGATGAACATTTCTTGCTGACATCTATTTACAGCTAAGGACATACTTATACAACGTATGTGTGGGTTACCAGGTGATTTAACTTGTAAATTCAGTGATCTTTTATTTTTCTTTCTGTCTCATTGGTTGGGAATCTGATGTGCATAAGACAACATGAACGCCACAAAACTCAGATCCTAAAAGAAATTCGTTTCAGAATAGACACAAAAGCCATTTGCAGACCCGACACCTCCTCCTGGCGAGCAAGAAACCTTGGTTTCTTCTCTCAGTCTGTCTCACTGCAATGAACATAATTCTTTCTGAGTCTCTCCATTTCCTTACGAATGGTAAATAATCATTCTTCCTAGAAGCTGAGAGAGAGAGAGAGAGAGAGAGAGAGAGAGAGAGAGAGAGAGAGAGAGTTCTTTTAGGCCGCAAACAGGTATAACAAGAAAAATGCTGCTTATACAACTATTTAATGATAAAAAAAATCAATTTATTCTGAAGTTTGGGCAGCCCCACATGAGAAATAAAGAGGATTTTTCCCCCCAGCAGGCAAGAGACACATGGTAGCACCCCCCTTCCCAAAAAACCCAAGCAGCTGGCTTTGGTCAGGGGGAGGAAAAAAGCCAGCAGACACATCACGAAAACCAAAGGGGAAGGCAGGATAAAGGCTTTCTCAGGGTCCAGGTGGCATCAACTCTTAAGGAAAGAAGCAAGAGTTTCCTTTACCTTGTATTTTCCCCTTTAAAAATATTTTAGAAGGATGAGACAGGGCCCGGCCCAGAAAACCAGCTCAATCCTTGTGATTTTCACTGCAGGATTTATGGCTGAATAGGCTGGAGAGAAAAAAAAAATGAGCTTTTACACACACACACACACACACACACACACACACATGTTGTCCCTTAAATAATGTGGAAGACAATTCCCTTTTTTTTTTTTTTTGCCCAGCATGCACAACCCATTGCATTTTTCGCTCTCTACAAAATACTTGGAAATCCCCACCTATCCAAGCTATTTTTTTCTTAATAACTTTCTTCTACATATGCATTTTCCTCAGTCCTTAAAGATGAGGGAGAAGAAACCATCTGATTTTTAGCAATCCACGTTTGCCGGAATAACTGACTGATATTTTAAGGCTCAGATCTTAAGGTGATGATGGTATTTTTTTATTGTTTAATTTGGTTTTATTATTACTCTCTGGGTCTTCATGTTGCTTACTTCCTTAGCATAGCCGGAAAGGTAATATTGATATAAAAGAAATATTTAAGATTATTACACGGGAAGAAACAGGCGGACGTGGAGGGGATAAAAATACGAAAGACCAGAAATATGGGCAAGGGACGGATCGGCGTACGTCTATCTGATTAGCTAGTACATTTATTTTCTGTCTTGTCTCGTAATTGCCGCAGTGAGAGGAACAGCTTTCGGCTCTTAATTCTGCAATTCGGGTGCCGTTAGAGATTCACCACGATAAGCTCTCCATTCTTAATTTACGGAGCTAAAGTTTTAAATCGGTGGCAAAGCCATGTGTCACGATTTGGTGGACGTGCAGATATTCACATTATTATAGGTACAGGTTTTCAAGGGTGTGTGTGTGTGTTATCAGCTATCCATTGTTAGTAAGAAAACAGAGCTTATAAATTTCAAATGGGTACCAAGACATGTGAAAGGGGATCAATGTATGTGGATTCATGCTCCTTCTATCTGGCAAATATCATGTAACCCTTTTACTAATTACAATAAAAAATTTTAAAAAAATTTTAATGGCAAATGTAAGTTAGATGTGCAATGTAGTGGCATTATGGTATACGTGTGCATAGATAGAGACATGGACTGTTGATTTTCCAGTGGGTTTTTATGATGGTAGCCACTTACTTTTTTAAACACTGCATCCAGTCTCCTCCTCCTCCTCCTCCTCCTCCTCCTCCTCCTCCTCTAGCTCTTCTTCTTCTTCTCCTTCTTCTCCTTCTTCTCCTTCTTCTCCTTCTTCTCCTCCTTCTCCTCCTTCTCCTCCTTCTCCTCCTTCTCCTCCTTCTCCTCCTTCTCCTCCTTCTCCTCCTTCTCCTCCTTCTCCTCCTCCTTCTTCTTCTTCTTCTTCTTCTTCTTCTTCTTCTTCTTCTTCTTCTTCTTCTTCTTCTTCTTCTTCTTCCTCCTCCTCCTCCTCCTCCTCTTCCTCTCTTCTTCTTCTTCCTCTTCCTCTTCCTCTTCCTCTTCTTCTTCTTCTTCCTCCTCCTCCTCCTCTTTTCTTCTTCTCCCCCTCCTCTTCTTCATCCTCTTCCTCCTCTCCGCCTCTCCCTCCTTCCCTCCTCTCCCTCCTCTTTTCCTCCTCCTCCTCTCCCCCCTCATCTTCCTCATCTTCCTCTCTTCTTCCTTTCTCCTTCTCCTTCTCCTCCTCCTCCTCCTCCTCCTCCCCTTCTTCTTCTTCTTCTTCTTCTTCTTCTTCTTCTTCTTCTTCTTCTTCTTCTTCTTCTTCTTCTTCCTCTTCCCCCCTCCTCCTCCTCCTCCTCTTCTTCTTCCTCTTCCCCCTCCTCCTCCTCCTCCTCCGCCTCCTCCTCCTCTTCTTCTTCTTCTTCTTCTTCTTCTTCTTCTTCTTCTTCTTCTTCCTCTTCCTCTTCCTCTTCTTCTTCTTCCTCTTCCTCCTCCTCGTCTTCTTCTTCTTCTTCTTCTTCTTCTTCTTCTTCTTCTTCTTCTTCTTCTTCTTCTTCTTCCTCTTCCTCTTCCTCTTCCTCTTCTTCCTCCTAGACGGTGATTCCCTCTTTTGACCGTCTGTGTGTGGTGTGTTTAGAGAATCGAGGAAGAGGGAGGAAGGGACAGGAAGGGAGTAGAGACCGGTGTCAGGGTCTTGCTTTGTCTCCCGGGGCGGAGGTCAGCCGTGGGAGCCAGGTGGTCCCCCACGCCTCCTCCGGGAAGGCCAGGCCCTGCTTAGACAGCCATGGACGGATTCCAGGCCAAGGGGGTTGGTGGGTGACATGGACACTCCAAGGACCTCAGGCTGCAGGAGGTTGTCTATTCCCCAGGGAAAATGGAGAGAGGAGACCCTGGCCCTGCACACACACAGCCACCCGTGTGCACGTGAGATGGACGTGGCCAGTGGACCACAGAACAGCCTCTGTCACTTAACCATGGACCCGGCCAGCCAGGCTGCAACCAGCAGCTGTGGGAGAGAGGGGGCCTTCCAGCCCTGCCGGCCGTGCAAGGAAGGCACATTATGTAGGCGGTCCTGGGTCTTGAACTCAGGGCCTGGGCGCTGTCCCTAAGAGTCTTTCCCTCCAGGCTGGCGCTCTACCACTTGAACCATGGCTCCACGTCTGGTTTTCTGGTGGGTTCACTGGAGATCAGAGTCTCACGGACTTTTCCTCCCAGGCTGTGTGGTGGTGTTTGTTAAATAAATATAAATATAAATATATATATATAATTTGCTATTGACAAAATATTAACATGATTCAGTGGTGGAGGGAGAGGAAGACTGGAGGGTGTGTGGAAGGGGGAGTCCTGATGAACACAGAATCCTCCCCCGCGAAAAAATAAGAAGCTTGGGCCTGGAGTGTGGCCTAGTGGTGGAGTGCTCGTCTAGCATGCATGCAGACCCAGGTTTGATTCCTCAGTGCCACATACACAGAAAAAAGCCAGAAGTGGTGCTGAGGCTCAAGTGGTAGAGCTCCAGCCTTGAGAAAGTCCAAGGACAGTGCTCAGGCCCTGAGTTCAAGACCCAGGACTGGCAAAAAAATAATTACATAAATAGAATAAAAAGCGTGTGTGTAAAAAGTTTCCATTCATGGTCCAGGCCTCCAGGCTGCAGGTTCGACTCCCCTGTCTGAGATTTCCTCGCCTCCTGCTACCCCTGGAGGAATTGATGATCAGAGTTCAGCCAGCCTCGGGCGGGCGGGTGCCAGGGTAAATAGATTATTGTGTTATTGCCGGGTGATTGCTGGAGTTATCTTCAAGCTCCCTAATTCATTTAAAGAGATTTTTGACATTTATGAAAACGACTTCTGTAATCAACGGCGGGCGCGGTGTCCTGTAATTGTTCAATTAAAAACGACTACCCCGCACGCAGTCATTTATTAGCGGGGATCAGATAATTGTCTCGCCACTAAAGGGCTCTTCTCACTTTTCCACATCAAATGGGAGCGGGAGGGGAGGAGAGGGACGTGTGGAGGAGAAATTCCGCAAGGCGGCACAGTGCAAGTCCCGGGGATATTTTCAAGAGCGACTGTAATTATGAGAGGCCTCTGAAGTAAATATGGTTTAATGGGATCATCTCAAATGGATGGCCTTGCAAAAAAAAAATAGCCTTTCCCGTATAAACCAGCGTGCCTGGCAGAATGCAGAAGGAGATTTTTCTTTTCCATTGGGTTTTGTTTTGGTCTGGATTTGTGTTTGAACTCATAGCCTGGCTTCTGTGTCCCTGAGCTGCTTTCCCTCCAGGCTGGCGCTCTACCCCTTGAACCACAGCTCCACATCTGGTTTTCTGGTGGTTCACTGGAGATCAGAACTTCCTGGACTTTTCCTGACCGGGCTGGCTTTGAACCTGCGATCCTCAGATCTCAGCCTCCTGAGGAGCTGGGGTGACAGGCGAGAGCCACTGGCTCACCAAGTTTAATTATTTTATAAGTACATAAAATAATCTGGTCATGTGTTAGTCCCCATTTAATTCCCAGGAAATCAACAACTACTTCTCCTCCTCCTCCTCCTCCTCCTCCTCCTCCTCCTCCTCCTCCTCCTCCTCCTCCTCCTCCTCCTTTTCTTCTTCTTCTTCTTCTTCTTCTTCTTCTTCTTCTTCTTCTTCTTCTTCTTCTTCTTCTTCTTCTTCTTCTTCTTCTTCTTCTTCTATCGCCGCCATCCAATCACCCACACTCCAAATCCATCCACAAAGAGAAGCACCATCTTTGGTTTTTCTCCTTGGAGTGGCTGTGGCTGAGGTTTTCTTGTTTTGTTTTGTTATATTTTTCGTCTCTCTCCCCAGAACTGTTTTGCTTTTTATTTAATTCTTCGGCTGCTGCTTTGCATAGATGTTCAAGTTTTTGATAAAGACAACCCCGGCAGGTGGAGGATAAATATTATTTTTCCCCCTGAACCCGCCTGTCTGCGTTAGACACCTGCAAAGACAGTCTGCTGCGTGTTGGAAGTCGCTCATTAAATGCCCCCGACCTCCTGGTTCTCCTGGATTTCTTCCTCCTTGGGTGTGGGCCTGTTTCTCAGGGAAAGCTTCGGGGTTCCACTGGGGGTCTTGGTATCAGTTCCTCCTGGCCTCAGGCAGCCACCCCGCTATGTCAGGCCCCCCATCTCTCTTCAACGCGTTAAGCAAACTCATTTTGGGCTGGAGAGAGCAATAATTATTCAGCTTCGCCCCCTCCAAGTCCAACCTGGGGTAATTGGCAATGAAGAAAATTACACACAGCACCTGGTAGTTAAGAAAAGAATCCAGGAAAAGATAAGTGAATGGGGTTGGGGGGGGGGAGAGAGAGAGAGAGAGAGAGAGAGAGAGAGAGAGAGAGAGAGAGAGAGAGAGAATCCGCACTTATTTGATTTTAATCTCTCCACTTTGCAAGCATTTAAATTGCCTTAATCAGGTGGCTGGCGCCCAGCCTGGCTGGGAATCTGTTATCAAATTTGAAAGTAGATTTTCTTTCTTTTTTTTTTTAATGTCAGTGGAGGCTGACAACGAAGTCTGTTAAGTTCCAGGCTTCCCTGGGCAACTTCCCTCCCCTGCCTGTGAACAAGCGCTTTCTTCCTTGTGTCTTCTTTTCTTCCCCCCCCCCACCCAAACCAAAGCCATCACCAAACCAAAGCCTCTTCTCCCCAGCAGCAAAAGGGACAGGAAAACACGACTGCATTGTTTGCTGACTGGTTTTTATTCTAAAATTGAGGAAACCCAGGGCCAACCTGAACCCCGTCTCTCTCTCTCCCCTTTCCTTTTTCCTGTACTTCCTTTCCTTTTTTCCCCCCTTCTTTACCTTCTTTCTTACTTTTACATGTCTTCCTTCCCTCCTTCCTTCCCTCCTTCCTTCCCCCCTCCCTCCTTTCTATCCCTACATTTTTCTTCCTAATCTTTCTCTCTCCCTCTGCTTGCTGCCTCTCCTTCCCCGTTTCTGTCTGTCTGTCTGTCTTTTTCTCTCCGTCTCTCTTAAGGCAAACATTTCAGCCTGTGGAATAACCTTGACGGATGTCATTGAATTTTCCTCTGATAAGGTGAACAAGTGGTCATTGTAAATGGGCCCACTCCAAATGACACGAACGACACGCTGAAAATAATCAGGGTTTTTTTCCCCCTCCCTATTCTTTATTTGAGCCCTGATTTGTTTCTTTTTTCCTAAAATGGCAAGAGAAAAATTAATAATAATAATAACAAAGATGGAAGCCTTGCAGAATCGAACACTTATATCTGAATTTATTTTTTTAACACACTGCTTATCTCCTCTGTGTGTCTAATTGTGCTGAGCTCAGTGTAAAATGAGATCAACACCATTGAAAACCCACAAGGCTTAATTAAGGGAAAGACTTCCTATGTTTAAAAAAAAAAAAACAGGTTCTTTTTATTTTTTTTTCCTGTTGGACAAACGTAGCATTAATTTTACCTGCAATACCCTAAATGAAAAGCATTCTTGAGCTTTAGACCTTTCAAATTGCTCTCTTTGGCGGGAGGGAGGGAGGGAGGGAGAATCTGACGTTGAAAATGTTAATTACTGTGAAGGCACAGTTGGGCTTTGCCTCTTTCCGACCCCTGGAAGATTTGCATTTCCTACTGAAGTTTTTGTCTCACAGAACATGAGCTTGCAATGCAATCATGAGCTTAGAGAAATGGCAGAGAGAGAGAGAGAGAGAGAGAGAGAGAGAGAGAAAGAGAGAGAGAGAGAGAGAGAGAGAGTCCTGGGTCTTGAACTCAGGGCCTGGGCGCTGTCCCTGAGCTCCTTTCCCTCCAGGCTGGTGCTCCACCACTTGAACCACAGCTCCACGTCTGGTTTTCTGGTGGTTCCCTGGAGATCAGAGTCTCCTGGACTTTCCTGCCCAGGCTGGCTTTGAACCTCGATCCTCAGATCTGAGCCTCCTGAGGAGCTGGGAGGACAGGCGGGAGCCAGCAGGGCCTGACTTGAGCTGTCTGTATTTTACATCCTGTCCTACGGATCAAGAAAGCCTATCACTCAGATTTGATTTTCTCATCAGACACTCACCAGCTTGGTTCAGACCAAGAAAGGAGGGGGGAGGGAGGGAGGGAGACAGAACAATTAGTTGGTGAACTTCACTGTGGAAGATCTGAAGCAATTTGGGTGAAATTGTTGAATTTCTGCAGTTTGTGAGGCTCTGTGCATTCCCTGCATGGCTTGGTCAAGGGAAAAAAAGAAAGAAAACAAGCTATCCATACGCAAGAATGGATCCACGATCTCACGTGGGCCGCCGGCTTGTCGTTCTAGCACGTACCCAGGCAGGGCTCATCCCAGGATTTCTGGTCTGCATGGTGGCTTCTGAAGACACACAGGGGCTGGATGATTTTGTGGGATCAAGGCCATGCAGTTAGCAAACAGCAAAGTGTCAGGCTTTTATTTCCTGGGGGGGAAATCCGAGGGACCCTGCCGGGTTTGAATTGTGTCAGGGTTTTTACATTACTTTATGTTCTTTTCCCACATAAAGTTTTTCTCCTGAATTTCAGATGTCTCCCCACGCTGGCTCTTTCCAGGAACTGCTTGTACTTTGGTTTCTTATGGAGTCGGTTGGCGCCCACTCCGGCTGCAATATCCTTAACACACGCACACACGAGAACCTGGCTCGCTTCCTGCACTCTCGTTTCCCTTCTCTTTCTATTTTTTTTTATTTGACAACCTGTCGTATTTCATTTTTTTTACCCCCTCTCTTGCTATTCAGAGTGAGATGTAAATAGCTCACTTCCCCAGCGGGGACTCTTCTCACCTCAACTGCAGCTCTGTTAAAAATATAGATATTGGGAATCAATAGGTGATAAACTATTAGCCGACTTGAAGAAAGAAAAAAAAAAAGAGAGAGAAGACTCACGGAAAAAAATTCATTGAATGTCAAATAAAAGAAATAAACATCCACAGTTTAAAAAGATGTAATAAGACCATAAATAAATGCAGGGAATTCAAGAGGAAAAAAAAATGAACCCTCTCCAGAAGCAATTTGACAAGTTAAAATGGACCTGCATGAAACACAAAGCCATTTATAGTCGGGGGCTCAATGAATTTCTCCTGCAAGTAGGCAGAGAGATTCTGTCCTAAATTTAGTAGACAGAATACATAGCATTAGTGACATTGACTGGTGAGCGTTTAAGTCTTAGCAAAAGAGGGTGACAACACTTAAAAAATAATCAATCCTAGGTCTTGAACTCGGGGCCTGGGCGCTGTCCCTGAGCTCCTTTCCCTCCAGGCTGGCGCTCTACCCCTTGAACCACAGCTCCACGTCTGGTTTTCTGGTGGTTCACTGGAGATCAGAGTCTCCTGGACTTTCCTGCCCAGGCTGGCTTTGAACCTGTGATCCTCAGATCTCAGCCTCCTGAGGAGCTGGGAGGACATGAAATTTCACTAACTTTTAGCACACTGCAGGGTTTTTCATTAAAAAAAAAAAACAAATCGAGGACCTCCACTGCCAGAGCGGATGTCAACACCAGCTCCAGGTCCTTCATCAATTTTTCCTGTGCCCTCCAACAGTCTGGAGGCAAACATCCATTCCCTGGTGCAAAAACTTTCTGTGAGGTTTCATTTCCCTGCAGAGTTGGGGCTCAGAGACCTGCTAATCTCAGCTTTCCCTGGGAAGAAACGTCAGGGGCGTGAGTGTGAGTGTGAGTGTGTGTGTGTGTGTGTGTGTGTGTGTGTGTGTGTGTGTTTCCTCTGGCCCTGTTGGGCTTTTGGA
>JANJXV010000040.1:4596919-4614419 GCA_024803745.1 Megascapheus bottae | reverse complement strand
TAAATATTCCTCCAGGGGTTGTGAGCTTCTAACCTAGGGATTTCTAATTTGGCACTTGGGATGTGAAGTCTTTTGCCACGGGGGTTTGTGGCATGTGAATCCTCATAGTTCCAATTTCAAAACACACACACACACACACACACAGGCAAACACCCCCAAAGGTTTATTCCACCCACTTCAAAGACGATTTGGTTGCATCTCTCTCGTCCACGAAGTAAAAATTACCATCTGCACACCTGGCCTGGCACCTTTCGTTCTTTTTTTGTTTTTTTTTTTTGCAATCTTGAGGAAAATGAAAACAATATGCAATTGCAAGCGTTTGGGAACCAACCACTGGGAAAATAAATAAATAAATATAAATAAATAGCAAAACAAAAGGAAAGAAAAAAAAAAGACAAAAGGTCAGGAGAAATCCTAAGAGGATGTGAGCTCATAAAATCCCAACTCCCGGGCATTTCACCATTGATCCGGTTTTGCATGTTAAGGAGCCACAGGTTGGAAGAAGTCAGGAGAAAAATCACTGTGGTCCCCAGCCTATGAAAAGGTATCATTTCCGTGCATCTGCAGAAACAGACGGAGCAAAAGAGAGGCGCCAGCCTGCCGTGCTTTTTCCGACGTGAATTTAAACCTCGTGGGTGTACTTACCGTGTTCTACAAACGCTTTTCAGACGCAAAGGGACAGCAACGTTCACCTAAAGGAATCAGACAGAAGGGAAACGCCGTTTCCAGAGACGCTCGTGGAAAATGACTTCCAACCTCAATTTCTTTCTTCATTTTTGTTATGTTTTTCTTGGTGGTGGGACTCGAACTCAGGGCCTGGGCATTGTCTCTGAGCTTCTTTTGCTCAAGGTTGGCGCTTGACCACTTGAGCCACAGCACCACTTCTGCTTTTTGGTGGTTTCTTGGAGTTAAGAATCTCCTGGGGACTTTTCTGTCTGGGCTGGCTTTAAAATGAATTGATAGCCCTTTGAGTTCCAACTTCCTTTACCTATGTGTGACTAGTTATAAATATATATATAATATATATTGTCAGATAGCCGACTAAACACATGTAAATGAAGGTGTTGCTAAAACTTATTTTCTTTACCCATTTTCTCATTCACAATCATGATGGTTCAAATGCGAGTTCTCCTACTGTCCTCTTCCTTGCCAACATTCCTCAGAGGTCTAAACACTGGATTTCTAAACGAAGGGACATTTCCTGTTTAATTCTCAGCCTAGCTGACATCCTTTCAATTCTTCGACAATATTTGATTTTTACATGCAGATAGGTACATATATTTCCATGTATAAATGTATATCTGCATCTATATATTATTATGCATTACCTTCCTTAAAAGCTCCATAATTTTTAGTAGGCGGTTAGAACTGCATTTTTCTTTATTCTGCACTACGGAGCACTTAATAGCCTTAAGAAAGCCTGCCCATTTTTTTTCCCCTCCCAAGAAAATCTATTTTAATATCTCCACCGCTATGGATTGCTACTAAAACATTTTGGTTTACAACATAACTTGGCGAAGTTTGAGACACACAGATAAATTTCCCGGGATTCTGCTCATCCGAGCGCCACACAACTGATCGTTCAGTCATTGTCGTGAAAAAGTAGGACCAATTTAATCCTGGTACGAGACGCATGGCCTTCGAAGACCAAACGAAACAGCCCCTCCATTATCCTACTGGGCATTTGGTGACCCACGCCTGGCGTCTCAGCTACTCAGGGAGGCTGAGACGGGAGGCTGTGAGTTCGAAACCAGCCCTGGATAAGAAAGTCTGTGCGACTCTTCTCTCCAAGAAACCACCAAGAAGCTTGAAGTTCCATGGCAGAACACCAGCTTTGAGTGACAAAGAGCGGGGCCAGAGCCCAGGCCTTGAGTTTAAGGCCTAGGACCAGCGGCCATGCTCACACACACACACACACACACACACACACACACACACACACCTGCCATCCCAATTCACTTGATCACACCTGGAAAGTCCAGTCCTTCAGGTAGGCGGGAGGCAGGTGAATTTGTGAGACACACACACACGCACACACACACACACACACAGGCACACACGCACACACGCACACACACACACACACACACAGGCTTCTCTGTCTGGGCTCCACCATGCACCCGATGCCCAGGAGGGTGAAAGGAGACACCTTCTCCTCTTCAGTGTGCAGGGAGGGAGAAGACACATTTCCCTGCGCCAAGGCCAAGCTCATCAGGCTGGCGCCTGGAGGGGCTCCTGAGATAACAGAAGAGCGCACGGCCATCAACAACCCCTCGCTGGTCACGTCGCTGACACGCGGGCGTGCGGGGTTCACACGGGAGGTGTCACCACCTTGGCGTGGGGAGAAGCCCTGGTGGGTGAGCCACGAGACATGTCCAGCAAAGACCCACCAGCTTCCTCCTCCTCCTTGTCCTCCCCCTCCTCCTCCTCCTCCTCATCCTCCTCCTCATCCTCCTCCTCATCCTCCTCCTCATCTTTCTCCTCCTCGTCCTCCTCGTCCTCTTCCTCCTCCTCCTTGTCCTCCTCCTCTTCCTCCTCCTCCTCCCCCTCCTCCCCCTCTTCTTCCTCCCCCTCCTCTTCCTCCTCCTCCTCGTCCTCCTCCTCCTCCCCCTTCTCTTTCTTCTCCTCCTTCTCTTTTGCTCTTTCTTCTCCTCTTCCCGCTCCTTCTCTCCTCCTCCTCATCTCCTCCTCCTTCTCCTTTTCTTCTCCTCCTCCTCTTCTCTTCCTCTTCCTCTCCTCCACCTCCTCTTCCCCCTCCTCCTCCTTCTCTTTCTTCTCCTCCTCCTTCTCTTTTGCTCTTTCTTCTCCTCTTCCCGCTCCTTCTCTCCTCCTCCTCATCTCCTCCTCCTTCTCCTTTTCTTCTCCTCCTCTTCTCTTCCTCTTTCTCTCCTCCACCTCCTCTTCCTCCTCCTCTTTCCCTCCTCTTCTTCCCCCCCTCCTCTTCTTCTCCCCTCCTCTTCCCTGCTCCTCCTCTTCTCCTCCTCCTCCTCCTCCTCCTCTTTCCCCTCTTCCTCTCCTCCTCCTCCTCCTCTTCCCCCATGCAAACTCGGGGTGACAAGGGGACAAGACGCCTGCACAGCCAGGCTCGCCGCAGGCCTGTCACACCAGTCAAGCAGCCTGGACGCCCAGCACCTCTTCTGAGGGGGGAAGGAGTGACAGACGGGGAGGAGGAGGAAGGGTGAACAAATGCAAAGGGTTCGGGAGATTCGATGTGGACACTGTGCTGTGGCACTTGTGGAGTGGAAGACTGGGGGAGCGTGAGAGAAGGGGTGACAGGCTCCAAAAGCGAGAAAGAAAGTGCATGAAGGGTCACTTGTTGGTTAAACATGACCTTGGAACCAGGACGCGGGGATCCACGTTAAGAAATTCTTTCATTTAAAAAACCCCGTATTATTATTATTTTTAATATCTCGCAGACTTGCGTGCCCAGCCTGGCCTCCAAGCGTGAGCCTCCGCCCACAGCCTCCTGAGAGGCTCGGGTTTCAGGCTCGAACCAGCGGCGCCCGCCCTGAGAAAAGTTCTTTTTGAAACTCTGAGCGTGTCCTCTCCTTTTATTCTCCGATTCATTTGTGCAGGAAATGTTCCACACGCAATAAAAACAACACAACCCATGCCTTCAGCCACACAGCCATGTCCGTGGCGGGCGTGTCTGTGCTTTCATGCTCTGACCCTGGGGGTAGAGGTGAAGGGTAAGCGTGAATTCAAATTCTCCTTCAGAGGTGTATGTCACTCCAGTGTCACACAACCTCGTCCCGCCTCCCCAGGGAACAAAACCCAAGTGCTATTTCTATATTGATTGTCACCTCCTTAATTCTCCTTTCACCACAAGCAACAATAACAACAAAAATCTCTCTTTTTTTTTTTAATTTTAAGTCTTCCCTTCCTGCTGATGCTTTTTAATCTTGCGGGCAGAGCAGGCCTCACTTTTCCATTCTGCAACACCATTCTGCAAATTCCTTAGCATCTCACCTGAACTTTTTTCCTTCTTTCTTTTTTTAAAATTTTTTTCTCTTTGTATTTGGTTATTTGAAATTGGAGAGGGAAGGGGGGAAAACAAGAAGGGGTGGGGGTCGGGGGGAGGGAAATGGGGACCAAGATATGAGAAAGGGGATCAATGTATGTGAATTCATGCACCTTCTATCTGGCAAATATCATGTAACCCTTTTATTAATTACAATAAAAAAATCTTTTTTCTCTTTTAAACCATGTCTTACCTAAGAATCTCTGGGTTAGACCAGGAAAACCCAGACGGCTTCAAGTCCATCAGTCTAGCTTGTTGGCTCGGGCCTGGTAAATCTATTTGCCAATGGGAATCTCCTACCCAAACACAACCACTATGTCTTTTTTTTTGTCTTATTCTTCTTACACCCACGGCTGCCTGCGTGAATTTCTCCACGCGTGGTCCAGCCATCTTCCCTGTGAACAGGGGAAGGAAAAAATGGAGGAGGAGACTTTGCTTTCCTGGAAGGTGGAGAGGAGGCCTTCTGAAATGGAGAGGACCGCAGAGAAGCATCATCACACCCCAAAGTCTTCCTGCTCAGAAAATCCTTCACCTGAAGATCCCAGGCTTCCAGGATCGAGGTTCAAAGCCAGCCCGGGCAGGAAAGTTCGTGAGACTCTGATCTCCCATGAACCACCAGAAAACCAGACGTGGAGTTGTGGTTCAAGTGGTAGAGCGCCAGCCTTGAGCAGAAGCAGCTCTGGGATGGCGCCCAGGCCCTGAGTTCAAGAACCAGGACTGACAAAAAAAAATCAAGGTGCTGAACTAAGTGGCTCCGAGTCTTGATCCATGCTCCCCCTCCCCTTTCCACACTCTCACCCTCCCCTCCCCACCTCTGCCCTGGCTCTTCCACACTAGAATCTGGACTGCATGCCCCCCCTCCCCACTTCTCCCATCACCTACTGATTCCAGAAAGTTCAAACAGTATTTTCTCCCAACCCTGAGGCAGGCAAGGTTTCATAAGGCTGAAAGCTTAATGATTGCAAAAGAGGGGGGAAAATAAAAATATTTTAAAAATACTGTTTATTCTCTTTAAGTCATTGTACAAAGGGGGTTGCCGTCAGGGCGTGTGGAAGACGCATCTTGATCTACAACAGCCCTTCCCTCCTCTCCCCCCTGCCCTGTCTCTCCCCTCCCCTCCCCTCCCTTCCAAGCCACCTGACTCCATTTTCACCTGTGGCTGTCTAGTACGTTACCCAAGGTTTCGTTATGTATTCTTCAGTCCCCATTGGGGTTATTCTAGGCCAATTATCTGGTCAGTTTTGTCCGGATGAAGAGAAATCACTCTCCTCACCCCAGACCCCCGAGGACAATGCACTCAAAACCTAGGTCTCAGCAGAGGTCAGGGCCTAGTGGCTGTCTGAAGCCTCCGCTCACGAATGGGGGGCTGGAGTTAGACTGGGGGGGCTGGAGTGTGATGGATTAAGGTTCTCTTCCTGGCTGTCAGGGAATTGCAATGCACACACACACACACACACACACACACACACACACACGGAAACTTCCTTGATAGAGTTCGCGTGAAGACAAATAAAGTGCAAAATCCCCACAAGCTGTCGCCTTAGCTGAGACCTGCAGCCGGCGACAGCGTGATAACCAAGCCCAGGAAACACCTCTCGGCCCTGCCTGGCAGTCAGCCTCATTTTTCTGCCTCAATACCCAGCCTGGCTTGGCTTTGCATCCTGGAATTCAGCCTCGCAGGCACCCCACAAACGAGCAAGCACCAAAACTAAAGCAATAATAAGGGAAGTTAAAGACAGACAGACAGACAGTCCTCTCCGTCCACCCTATAAGAAAACGGTTTTGCACTAAATTCACATCCGTTTCCTTCCCATTTATGAAAAGTCTTTGCCTTTCCTCCTCTGTTTTTCGGGGGGATTTTTTTATTATTATTTTTTGCCCCATCAAGGAACTTGCGGCCTGTTCGCGTCTTCTCATTGTCAGATATGAAGGAGAAAGCGACACACGTAATATTGAACCTGAAGGTGGAAATAAGTGACTGCAGGCCAGGGACCCCTGTGAGAGAAGCCCCAGGCCCCAGGCCTTGTTCAAATACAATTATCTATCCGGAAACCATTTCATTTTTGGTGCCTATGCCTTCAGTGGCCATGTGAGGCTGGCATTTTCTTTTCCTTCTCTTCTTCCTTTTTATTTATTTATTTTTCCAAGTCCTAGGTCTTGAACTCTGGGCCTGAGCCCTTGGATTTCCTCCAGTCTGGCGCTCTCCCACTTGAACCACAGCACCACTTCTGGCTTTTTTCTATGTATGTGGTACTGAGGAATCGAACCCGGGTCTTCACGCATGCTAAACGAGTGCTCTACCACTGGGCCACACTCCCGGCCCCTTCTCTTTGTCTTCACTCCTTCCAATGGCCTCATTCACACGATCAATGCTTAACGGGAACGACTATGAAATATGTCATTCCAGGAGCTAAAACTAAATAAAATACAGGTTTCAAGCTGGGCTTGTAGTCCTAGACCTCGGGAAACTGAGGAAGATCCATTGAGTTCAGGAGTTCCAAACCACCCCCAGGCAATCCAGGAAGCCTTCCTGAACTGGGAACCTCGAGACCTCGGCCTGCTGAGAAGCTGGGCTGGCAGCCACCAGTTTGGGAGATTTAATAGGGTCCCGAAGAGGCGTTCTTACGACAATATTATTTCTTTTTTCATGTCTGGGTTCGCTCTCTGTCCCTTCAGAATCTCTTAGAAAGCTGGATGGAGAGCGAAGTGTCCACACACACAGAGCTTTCATCTAAACACCCGCTTCCTTAGTGTTTGACCAGAGAATTCCAGCCTGGGAAGGAAACAAATTGATTTCCAACCCCAGTACGGGCATAAAATAAAATAAAATAAAAAATATATAGCTAAGGTCTGCCACCGCCGGCAGCCAAACTCAGGCTACGGAGTGGAGGGCCAGAAAAAAACAAAAAACAAAAAAACAAATGGCCCTGGAGAAAAATCGTGGCATCCATCTATTTTTCCCCCAGCACAGACCTGAAGAGGCTGTTTGAGTGTGAAGAACACACGGGAGGAAACTTGGGTGGAAATTTCCTCCACACAGGAAGAGGAGAGACTGCCGTGCAAGTAAGAAAAACCAGACTAAAAAAACCCAGTCCTTATCCACGTAGGATTATAAGTGTGTGTGTGTGTGTGTGTCTGTCTGTCTGTCTGTCTGTCTGTCTGTTTCCACTAGCTGTAGGGAGGCGTGATTCCGAATTTACGACATTAAAGTAACATTTTACACGTGGAGTTGACAGGCCTTGGCTTGTCCAGTTTCTGAGTTGTCAGTGCTTTTTCTTTTTCTTTTGGGGGTGGGTGGGGTGCAGCTGGTCAACCAAGCTGCAATTGTATACATTAATTGTAATGGAATTGAATTAATAATTAGCTATTAGAGCAGTCACACAGATGTATTTCCAGGACCCGGAGGCAGAGGAATTGAAAAGAACAAAACAAACTTCACAAACCTGCCCCTCCCCTGACCCTGAACTTTATGGCCAATGAACATGTGGTAAACAGCCGGCCGTGGAGATCAGGATATGTATTCAAACACACACGTGTGTGTGTGCAGACATGTCAATGTATGTATGCAGTGTGTGTGTGCTTACAGACGCGTATGTATTTGTGTCTATATGTGCATACACATAATATCGTACGTATGCATGCATATATGTGAGTGCAATACATGGGCAGGCGAGTGGACACAGACAGATGTTTGTGTGTGTAGACACATACATCGTGTACACATTGTGTATGGTGTATACACGCATGCTTGCATGCGTTTGTGTATGCATGTACACAAATGTGTGTGTTGCATGTGTGTATGTGTGCATATATGTATGTGCATGGATAAGTGTGTATACGTGTGTGTGTGTGTGTGTGTGTGTGTGAAAGCAGAGTCTCCTTGCATTTCGTGCACTGCCCCAATCTGGGGTGTGGGGCCGCTTGCCCTGCCCTCCACGACATCCCAGGCTGTGGGATTGGGGGGCCATCTTCCTCTTCCCCCCCCAGGGGTCTCCCCAATTCCCAGCATGGAGGGACAGCTCTTGTGGCTGGTCCCGGGGTGGGCCCCTCAGAACAGGCAGGGCTTGCACACACACACACGCACACACACACACACACACACACACACACACACACACACACACACACAGTGCAGGATAAATGAGAATTAAGCCAACAATGAACTTCCTCAAGGAAAACCTCTGCCGCTGTGCTGGACTTCTGGAGACATGGCAGACACGCCAGCCTGTTAATGCCCCGGAAATCTTTCCAGATAGCTTTACTCTCCCGGTAGATTTATGTCTTGAAAATTTGGAGTTGCTTACCAAAAAGGAGGAGAGTCATTTATTTTCCTGTTACTGGACTGCCACATAAAGAAGATAAGATCAGATGAAATATTCAGCAGAAGCTATTTCGAGGTCTTTTCCCCCTTCTTCTTCTTTTTTTATTTTTTTTATTTTTTCACCTCTTCTTGGAGACCCATTTACCTGTTTAACTCCATCCTGTCAATTAAAACAGGGGAGGAAAGAAAAAAAAGGGGGGGGTGGGGAAGGCAAAGAACTAATTAGGCAACTGTGTAATTTTAATTAGCTGTTTTGATAATTAAACTAATTAGTTTCCCTGTGTTTCCCCAATATGGGGTGGACTGGTTTTGATATCACAGCTTTAGAGTTCTATTCCATTGCTTAATTAGTCACTTTTGCATTAGAAAGCTTTATTAATGGCCTTAATTTGCAGTTGAAATGAAGAATCTGCTGTCAATAATTTGGATAATTGCCTACTGTTTGATTATAAAGTATAAAGTAGCAGCGTGTGATTACATATGCAAATCCCAAGGCCTTTTATTTTTTTTTCTGCATGCTTACTTTCTTGATCTACCTCCCCTCCTCTTTCTCTTTATCTGTCTTGTATTTTTTTTTTTAATTCTTCTTCTTCTTCTCTTGACCCTGTTCAGGCAGGCAAAAGAGAAATCTAGCTTAGGAAGAAAACGCAGGCCTGGTTGGTTTATATTTTCATTTCTTTTCTTTTCCTCCCCTTCCCCTCGTCGTCCTCCTGTAGTGCGTGTATGCCATTGTTAAAGTTATTGCTTGCTTTGTACCTAATTAGTGTCCTTGGAATTAAATGAACAGCTCTGTCTACACCTCCGAAGCCCGTGTTTGTGCATTGAATAATTGATTCTACTCCGCTAATCAGATAGGGACGTAATGAGTCAGTTTAATTAAATGGGGATCTAACCTGGTGAACGCTGGGAAAATATTTGCTCATTTACTTAGTGAAAAGGCCACAGTTGCTTTTTTTTATTTATTTATTTTCCCACCCCCCCCCCCCTCTCCATTGACTACAAGGAAGATTCTGGCAAGCCAAGGAGATTTTCCAGGCAGGAGGCAGGTGGGTGTGAGCTGACCACTGACACCCCCACCCCGGGCGGGAAGATGCTGGAATCCCATCTCTGAGTCTCCCCCCCCCCACTAAAGTGTCCTTGGTGGGTCCATGCTGAGAGAGGCAGACACCCTGGTGGACTTCCCTGGTGTTCTGGCGTTCTGTAGGAAGAAACTACAAGGCCCCAGCTCACCTCCATCAAGGTAAGAGTGGACAGGCCTGTGTGTGTGTGTGTGTGTGTGTGTGTGTGTGTGTGTGTGTGTTGGGGGTGGGGGGTGTTTCAGGATTATTCACACGCGTGTGAATTGTGAGGCCTGGTGAAAAGGTGGGGAGGGAGGGGAGGAGGGAGGGAGGGAGGGAGGGGAGGAGAGGAGAGGTTGGCTTCCCTGGGTGATGGAGGTTTAACAGAAAGCGTTCTGGCAGGAATTGGACGTCTCTGAGCAGGCCGGTCACCTGGTGACAGAGCACACACTGGCACGTCCCTTGTCCCTTCATAGAAATAGAGATCCGTGCACACGTCCAGGTAGGACGTGCCAGCCGCATGCCCATCCCCAACCCCCTGTGCACGGAAAACCCCCACCCACGGGTGGACGCGCACACGTGGACACGCGGGCTTCTCCCCGGTGCACACCGGTGGGTGGTTATGACATTTAGAAATGATGGCCCCATACGTGTCAATAGGGTCGGTGGCCTTCGGGCATGTTACAAATGTCATGTTTCTATGCAGAGAAATCCGGGAGCTCGCACTTCTTATCCGTAATGGATTTGCCATGTTTGTGGTATATGTGTGTAGATCTCAATGGAATAGCTATTCTATCGACATTGCAATGACATGTTTATGCACATGTAATATATGTGTGTTCTTACACGCATATACATATTTATTATATATATATATATATTTACCAGCCCTGAGTCTTGAACTCAGGGCCTGAGCACTGTCCTTGGACTTTCTCAAGGCTAGAGCTCTACCACTTGAGCCTCAGCACCACTTCTGGCTTTTTTCTATGTATGTGGTACCGAGGAATCGAACCGGGGTCTTCCTGCATGCGAGGCCAGCACTTTAACCACTAGGCCAAACTCCCAGCCTATGTCTATATGTATGTATCTATAACAAGTAGTTGCCTGCATTCTTAGAGCTATTTGCTACATTATACTTATATGCACATAAATATGTGTCTAGAAGTATTCTTATATTTATTATAGTCTTATATATAATTCTAATAGGTATGCGAACATGTATTCTTAGGTCTGTTTATATGTGTATGCACATGTAAATGTAATCAATTATCTTACGTTAGATAGGCCACATTTATTTTCTTAACACCCATCTAATTATGTATTTACTATGTGCATACACATATAAATATGCACACATTCTTAGTATGCCAACCAGTTTACTATGAGACAAATAAACAATCACATTGTTATTATTGTATTTCTATGTTATAAATATAATAGACACGGGTTCTTCAGCCAGGCGGCAGGGAGACAGAAGGAGATTTTGTTTGTTTGTTTCCTCCGTCTTGACAATACAGAATTTTCCTTTGGCAAACGCCTGCCTCTCTTTCTGGGGCTTTGGCTGTCGTTTGTGGGGGACAGCGCTATCTGCGGGGTCTCTGGAACTCTCCATCCTTCACTGAATCACATATACATCCTGCATTTTGGTTTTACCTGAAGTCATTGGGCTCGATATCTTTTAGCCAAAAAGGCAGAGCATGAATCTTTTTTTTTTTAGGTATTCTTTAGGATCTTTAAGTAGTTGTCCGAAAGAGCTGCCATCGAACAAAGTGGTGAATGGACACAACACGTGTCTGGATCCATGTCACCCACCCCTCCCCACCCCTGCCCTCCCTCTTCTGCATTCCGGGGGGGGGGTCTATCCTGTGTGTCCCCCCTCTTCCCCTCCCCACGCCTCCACCACCCTCCCTGCTCCTCTCCACTTTCTGCTGTTTCACATTGGCTGAAGTCTGACTTTGCCTTTCTAAGGCCTCACTCTGGCTCTCCCCAGAGTCGACCGTTTCAGTTCATGCAGTCATTTTGAATCTTTATCTTAAAAATAATACTAATAATAATAATGTTAAGACAAAGTTGCATCGACCTGTTTCTATTTTCCCCCCTCAGCCCCATTCTTCACACACAGCCACCGGCCGGGTTTGCCCTATCAGAGAAACTCCAAGTTTTTAAATGAGATATCCCCGAGGAGATAAAGGAAGGCACCGTGGCCTAGAAGAAGCCCTTGTCAGCTGTAGTTTATTTAAAGCGTGAGACCTGTAACGGGAAAATAATGACTTTAATAAAATTTACTATTGACTTTGTCGGCTAAAAATCTTTCTGCCACCGGGAATACAGAAAGAAAGAAAAAAAAACTGCTTAAAAAAAAAAAAAAACCTTTCAGTGAAATATATTCCTTTAATAGTTTAAAGCATCGTGGGTGGGTGGATGTTTTGGTTTTTAATTTTTTAATGTCGGAAAGTTAGAGTCTTGGGGGTTTTGTTTGTTTGTTTGTTTTGTCAGTCCTGGGTCTTGAACTCAGGGCCTGGGCGCCGTCCCTGAGCTTCTTTCACTCCAGGCTGGCGCTCTACCACTTGAACCACAGCTCCACGTCGGGTTTTCTGGTGGTTTCATTGGAGATCAGAGGCTCCTGGACTTTCCCGCCCAGGCTGGCTTTGAACCTGTGATCCTCAGATCTCAGCCTCTTGAGGAGCTGGGGTGACGGACCTGAGCCACCAGTGCAGGCCCACACGATAGCTTTAAATCCAGCCAGAGAATTTCTCAGTGGATTGCTGGATGCCCATGAAAACCTTCCAACAGGTGATTATAGTCGAGGTCGCTTCTGAAGATTGGAGGAAGAAAACACACACACACACACACACACACACACACACACACACACACACACGCACGCACACGCACAGAACCTCTGCTCAGGAAGTTTTGTTTATTTTTATTTATTTATTTATTTTTTTACTTACCCGTCAAGTTGACTGAATGCAGTCCGGGTTGGTGTGTGTTGAGCTGGAGGTCAGACCCATTAGAGAACAAGACCGTAGGAGGAAAAAAAAAAAATCCATTCCTTGTTTTACATAGTTAAAAATAAATAAATAAACTATGGTACGAAGTCACCCCAACAATAGATGACAGCTCAATTTAGAGGTGAACCCTTTTAATAAAGCCCGGCGAGATGAATGCCTGGCTTTCCACAGCCTGTGTGGCTCCCACTGGAATATTTAGGCCTAGAAAAACGGGGTTTGCTTGTTTGAAACATTTCTATGAGGAGAGACCAAGAAAAAAAAAAAACGATTTTTTTTTTTTTAAGAAAAGCTTTGTATCAGAAAATAGCCAGAAATGTTAGCAGGCAAAACTCTCATTTACAGCGAAACTGTTTTCCGGGTTGCTTTTAACTGGCTATGGTAAAGTAAGTCTATTGGCTAGAATTACAGGACATTATTGAAACAAAATGGGGGGGGTGGAATCCACAGGGAGTTTGTTTTATTTTTTTTTAACACATTCACCTATGGCTTCCTTGCAGGAAAAAATTTATGAAGCTCACCCCTGCACGCCTGCGTAGATTTTTCTAAGCTTTAATAAAGTAGTTTTGCATCCGGGTGTGCCCATCATTACATATTTGATTTATTGACATTAACCCACACACCTGCCTGCAAAAACAAAAAAAAATCCGTTTTCTTCCCCAGCCTTTTCTAGTGTGGTGTCTGTTCCGTCTCTGGTTCTGGAACTTTCCCTGATGAAATCACAGAGCAAGCTGGCCTGGTGGCCCAGCGATCCTTCCAGAACCTTTGACACACTCTGGAATTCCTAAATATTTGGCCTGTACTACCAACACTGTAAGATTATTATTTCTGCTTTGGGGTAGGGGGATGAGGGAGATATTTTATTCCCGGGGACATGGCTTGCCCTTTTGAATATGGAAGGTGAAAGGGAAGAATCTCACATGTCCTGGCAAATGTAATTTCATATTTGGGGGGATAAGAGTTCAGAGTCAAACCAATAAGACAGGAAAACAACCGAATTCCGTCACTGCCAGGGGCAAAAGTGGGGAGAATGTCCTGTTCCTTATACCCACTCACCCGCAAGCCAGGGAAAGGGAAGGAAATTACTCTTTAAGAAAGTTATTTATTTATTTGTTTATTTGTTTGTTTGTTTATGTAGCTGGGTACAGTGGCTCACGTCTGTCACCCCAGCCCCTCAGGTGGCTGAGATCTGAGGATCACAGGTTCAAAGCCAGCCCGGGCAGGAAAGTCCAGGAGACTCTGATCTCCAGTGAACCACCAGAAAAACCAGACGTGGAGCTGTGGTTCAAGTGGTAGAGCGCCAGCCTGGAGGGAAAGAAGCTCAGGGGACAGTGCCCAGGCCCTGAGTTCAAGACCCTGTGAAATTCCCTCTTATCTCTGGTTTGCGGATGGAGTTGTCCAAGTGTAGACAAGTTCACCTCTTTATACTGGGCCCAAGCTAGTGTAAAAATACGCCCGTAATTGAAGATAAAAGAGAGCGTGCGGCTGGGCCAGCTCCCTCTGCCCGGGAATGACACTGTTAGCCAGTTGACGGACTCAGTCAGATCTGTCCATGGCTAAGTTAGGGTTCCCATTTTGGTTTTTAGTGTGGTCCTGGGGTGAGTCGCTTCTCCCCCACCACCCCTGGAACTGAGCCGGGCTGCTGTGCAGAGTCTCCAACCCGTGGCCTGCTGGCGTTACCAGATCAGGTCAGCTTCTGTCTTCTTCACACGGAAAGGACGCCTCGATCCCTGGCTCACAAGCCACACGCCATGTCCAGCTCTTTCTTAGCCGTGTTTTAGTGTGGATCTCAATAAACCACAGGCACATAGATATATATATATTTTTTTTTTTTAATCGTTCAGGGGGAGACAGGGAAGAAAACTGGTTTGTTTGTTTTTTCTTTTCTCCTAAAGCAGTAGCTACACGTCAGTTTCAAGGAGGTGTCACAAGGCGAATCTCCCCAAGTCTCAACACACCACACACGGCCCCAGCATCCGACACCCCTGATTCCCTTCTTAAACTTCCCAACTTCTGAACCTTAGGACTGAATACTTTCCCCAGCCAACCAGAGCACACACACACACACACACACACACACACAACACACAACACACACACAACACACACATACACATACACACACACAACACACACACACAACACACAACACACACACAACACACACATACACAACACACACACACACAACACACACACACAACACACAACACACACACACAACACACACACAACACACACACACAACACACACATACACATACACACACACAACACACACACACAACACACAACACATACACACAACACACACACACAACACACAACACATACACAACACACAACACATACACACAACACACACATATACAACACACAACACACACAACACACACACACACACCATTAGACTGCTACCTTGCAGGTATCTATCCAACTTTAAGCAAGCTTACAGAGGACAGCCAGCAGGGAGGGGAGAAAAAGCTGATGTGAGACCCCAAGCTGGGGGACACAGCAGGGGACACAGCAGAGGACACAGCAGAGGACAGCCCAGAGGTTCTGTCTTCCCGTGTAGAGGGACGCCAGCTGAGCCAGACAGGTCACCTCTACAGACAGCTCCGCCCCTTGGTGTTTCTTCTTTATAAGTTGCTGTTGAGAAACTGGCATTTATTTGGGAAGCCATAAAGTTCCCTGACAATAGGTGCAATATATATATATATATGTTGGCCGGGAGGTTGGCCTAGTGGTTAAAGTGCTTGCCTAGCATGCAGGAAGACCTGGGGTTCGATTCCTCCGTACCACATACATGGCAAAAAACCAGAAGTGGTGCTGAGGCTCAAGTGGTAGAGCTCTAGCCTTGAGAAAATCCAGGGACAGTGCTCAGGCCCTGAGTTCAAGCCCAGGACTGGCAAAAAAAAAATACATACATATATATATATATATCTCTCTCCCTGGCAGTTCCTCTTACTTTCCTCGTTCTCAGAGATAAGTCCCACATTTTCCTACCTTGCCATTTCTTTCCTCCCTGATGAATGGTGGTGTTGGCGACATGCTGGGCTCCAGGAACCACACAACTGGAGAATTCACAGGAATAGAAGAGCCGGGCCAGGCACCTGTTTGCCTTACAGATGTTAGTCCTTTCTCAACGTGGAAATTCGCGTGGACGGGGCATTGCCTTGTTTCCACTGGAGCTGATCAGATTGCAGAAGAGATCTCTATCTGGTCCTCGTGCTCTCTGGGGCATCCGCTCCCTTCTTGATGCTTCGCTTGTCTTTGAGAATATTCCATGGTTCCTAGTTTCACACACTCCCGGTGTATCTCTTGAATTGACTTCATCTACCGCTACCTGTCAGCTGGGCTTTGGGGTTGGTGTGGAAGAAGAATAAAAATCCCTGACAAGCCTCTTCTCTGATAGGAGAACTGTAACTCAGTTTGAATTTCCTTCCCGATCACTCTCATGAAAAAATAAAATAAAATGAAGATGTTACTAGGAAACAAAAGCAAGAAATAAGCATAGATACATTTAAATCCGGGAGAAAAGACACAGGAAAGCTATGAATTCTGCAATCGTGGGAGATGGGGGCACCATAGAAGGAAATTTTTTTTTAATTGAAATTTCTTTTCTCCAGAAGCAACTTTGTCATGATTTACAAAAAGAAGTCACTGGGTGCATGTATATAAAGAAAAGAAAAGAAGGACCCTGATGGAATCCTCGAGTCTGAACCTTTGGAGAAATGTCTTGGTTTCCAGACCACTGTATTTAAAAAAACCACTTGAAATGGGCTTGAACATTAATTCACTAGTCTTCAAAGGGGAAATAACGTGGCTTGTTGGGAAAATCCAGCCGATGTTTGGGGGAAGGGACTCAATAGATTGAAGCCTACGTTTATGTATGATTGAGCTAAGGGGGGAAGCAGGATGGAATTAGCACCCTTACCAAAGAATGTATGTGGTAGAAACTAGTAGATCGTTAAACAAAGCACACACGGGGGGGGGGGGAAGGAAAGTCGATTTATGACTTCAAACTCCTGGATGAGATAGGCAAGAAAAAAAAATGGAAAACAAAGAGGAAAAAAAAAACCTGTCAGCATCAGCGTGTAGTAAATAAAATACAATTCTTTAATCAGCCATCCATATTTATTAGATGAAGAAAGAAAGAAGGAAAGAAAGAAAGAAAGAAAGAAAGAAAGAAACAAACAAACAAACAAACAAACAAACAAACAAACAAAAACCGGAATCCGAAGGTATTTGAACGCTGTGCTATTATTTTTTAATAAAAGGTTTCCTGTGAAATAATCACATCCGCCTCTTGAAAAAAAATCAAGTTCCATTCCATTCCATTCATAGTCATCCTAGAGGGATGAACTCCCCAAATTGAAGGTTTGGGGGAGCCCCCCCCACCCCGTCTCCAGGCTGCCCTGAGCCAGATCAGGCTGACAAGTGAGGGGAGGCCTTGGGGCAGCCTTCAAATCTCATCTAGTAGGTGCTCATTAAAAGGAAGAGGAAGGAAAATAAAAAGACCACCTCTGTCCCCCCTCCCCGCTCCCCCAGAGAGCTCACCAGGCTTCCTTCCGTGTCGAGATTCCGAGGGACAGAGACGGGTCCATTCTTGAAAGCAGGCTTTTATTATTTGTTTTTTTAATTTAAATTTTAACAACGAAGTGTATGAAGAATTTGGTGCCTGTACGTGAGGGGAAAAGGTGCCAGCACCCATTCAATGCTTGCTTATTTCTTCCTTTCCTGAGCAGCCAGGTCAGCCGTTGTGTCCTTGAAATGAGACGTGTTTTGTAATTAAGATGATATCTCCATCTGTATCTCCACACCTATCTAAAATGTAATATATATACACATATATGCGTCTATATACATCTGCATAATACAAACACACATAGGTATCTAGCTATATAGACGCATATCTGCACAAATATACATGCATGGGTATGAGTCTCTATATGTACATATGTGTATTTGTATGTATGCACAGACGCAGAGGTGTGTACATTGTGTTTACACTGTATAGATAATGTATGCATATTACATTACAGACAGATGGGTGGGAATGGTTCGTTTATCAACGTCTCTTTGGTTT
>JANJXV010000040.1:4574419-4589419 GCA_024803745.1 Megascapheus bottae | reverse complement strand
AAAGAAAATGTGGGTGGCTCTTTGAAGGGGGGGAGAAAAACCTGCTTTTTAAAGGTAAATGGTAAAAAAAAAAAAGAATTAACGACGCTCATTGCTTATGTGGAGATAATAATAATAATAATAATAGCATAACTCGGGTTAGCTAATATAAAACGTTCAGTAAGAGTTTCCTCTAAAACTATTATCGTTCTCAATGCCAGTGGTCCACCGAGAAATTACCAGGAGTAGCCAGTGACAATGTCTAAATTACCACCACCACCTGTCCTGTCTGTCCCCAAAGGCCAGACTTCCTCGGGGCTGCCAGAGACTTGAACCCATGCCAGCCTGGCATCTTCCTGCTCAGGGACAGCGCCCAGGCCCTGAGTTCAAGACCCAGGACTGACAAAACAAAACCGAGCTAAAGGACAAACGTAGAGGTCGTAGGTCGTCCAGGGAGAGGCCTGAGGGACGGTTTGTGGTTGTGGTCATTCTGATCACTTGTGTCTCAGGTTCTTTGGTTTGGGTTTCCTGACCTTGGCCCGAGAAAGCAGCTCTGCCTCTGAGGTCTGGCGTCGGTTGGGTCCCAGGAACAGGCCAAGAAGTGGAGGCGAGGAGGTGCTTGTTGACAAGAACAAAGTACTCCATCCTGGGCCGTGGGTATTCAAACATAGGAGGTTATTTGGAAAAAAAATAGTGTGAAAAAGATTTCCTCCTCCTTTCCTTCTCCACCCTTTCCTTCATACTTTCCTCCCTCCTCCCTCCCTCCTCCCTCCCTCCATCCTTCCTTCCTTCTTTCCTTTTCTGTCTGTCTTCCTCCCTCCCACCCTTCCTCCTTGCTTGCTTCCTTCCTTCCTTCCTCCTTGGCATGCCCCAGTGTACAGATGGATGGATACGCATATAAATATAAATATATATATGTATATTTGCGTGCCTGCAAGTCCACTGGTCACTATTCAGTTGCCTTTTCCCAGTGCAGCCAGACCCCCAGCTTTCCACGCTGAACTTTTCCACCTACCGGCCCTGTGTGTTCTTCAAGGCAGCAAACCTGTGATGAAATCAAGACACCCCTTTCCGGGAAGGGTCGGGGTTTTCTACGAATAACCGACACGCAGGGAGGGAGCACTGCTCCGAGAGTCTCAACGTGGCACGGCTGCTGTGTTAATAATTCATGCATTGCCTTTTATTTTGTTTCCTGGTGGTCTTTGGCCTCCTGGTTCTCAGCCGAGGCCTGGGAAGGGGTGTGAGGGGGGGGGAAGGCTGTGATTTTATAGTCGACTGACCTCAGGGCACCAGGCCTCCGAGAACAAGCCTTGAAACACCAGTGCAGGGACCCCTCCTCAAAGCCACTGTGCATCAAGCTGCTCTGTGACTTCCCATGGCCAGGGAGTTAAAAGGCCGGGGTGGGGTAGGGGGGTGGGGGAGACATGGCCTTCAGGAATCCAGCAAGGAAAACCAGAAAGCCTCTCATTAAAGTCCATCTGTTATTCCCCCCAGTTACCTGTCAAGATGGGTGGCTCCCGCCCCTCACCCCAGCTCCTCAGGAGGCTGAGATCTGAGGGTCACAGGTTCAAAGCCAGCCTGGGCAGGAAAGTCCAGGAGACTCTGATCTCCAGTGAAACCACCAGAAAACCAGACGTGGAGCTGTGGTTCAAGGGGTAGAGCGCCAGCCTGGAGGGAAAGGAGCTCAGGGACGGCACCCAGGCCCTGAGTTCAAGACCCCAGGACGGGCACAAAATAAATGAAAACATCAATACGCAAGTGAGTGTATCCCAAATGAGAGAACATAGGAAAATAAAGGGAACCCATCTGAATGTGGCGTCAACGCTTGCGGCTCTCGTCTTGAGTCTCTGGTTTTCCTCTTGGGCTAGAAGTTTCCCGAGCTCTTCCTTCTCTCAGGAATAAAGATGGCATTAAAATGACAATGACATAAAGAATAAAAGATCCGAGATGCAAACTGTGCCCTCATTCTAAACTTCAATGTTAGCAGCTGCTCTGTCTGCACAAAAGCTTATGTGATATATTTTTTTTGTGTGTGTGTCTCTCTCTCTTTTTTACATTTTTCCACTTTAAGGTGGGGTTTTTTTTCCCGGCTCTTCTAAAATAAGCCTGTAGCATTTTTATATTTAAAAAAAATTTATAAAATTGAAAAATTAAAAAAAAAAACGACACTTGGAACCTTGCGTGAGTCTCATCGCTGCCAAAGAGAAATAAAGTAGTAAAGAAAAGCAGACGAGAGACAGCTCGAATTTTTATTTTTATACTCTGAACATATGCGCAGACTCGTATTTTGAAGACTATTCTACTATTTGCAATCTGTCTCTCTCTCTCTCTTTCTCAGAACCTGATCAAACCCAATATCACTATATCTCGTTCTAATCATCTTATAATTGTGTGCACCGACAAGTAACAATAAAAAATAGTCTGGAAAAATTAAAATAAAATAAAAGTAGTCTGTAAACTCTGCTATTGGACTTGGGGGAAGATAGCAGTCTCGTTTACTTGTTCCATTTTTTTTTTGCGTTATTTTCAGTAGATTTTCCACCTATATCCTTGGGAAATATTTTATTTCCACAGGACCCACACACGTAACTAGAATCCTGGGTACTGGTTCCTCACGCCTGGCATCTCAGCTAGTCAAGAGGCTGAGATCTGAGGATCGCAGTTCAAAGCCAGGCCAGGCAGGAAAGTCCATGAGGCTCAGATCTCCAAGATAACCAGCAAAAAGTCCAAAGCGAGGGTATGGCCCAAGTGGTAGGGGGCCAGCCTTGAACGGGAAAAGCTCAGAAACAGCACCTAGGCCCTAATTTCAAGCCTCAGTACCAGCAAAAAAAAAAAAAAAAGAAAAAGAAAAAAGAAGTTTCTGCCTACAATTTTTTAACAAATATCTATTATTCCGCCTATATATTTAGTATCCAAATGTATTTCCTGAATTGTTTGGTTGGTTTCTTCTTCTTTCCCTTCAGTTTGGTAAATATGAGGGAAATACTGGGGAGAGCAAAACTGGTGTTAAGGGAAAAATTAATGGCTGGCCGGTTGAAATATTCTAATTAAAATCCACTGTGATTTCATCCCCCCATCCACCAAAAAAAAAAAAAAACTGAAATTTACAGACCTCTGGCTGAATTAATGGTTTCCTGAAACGGACAGAAAAGAAAAAGAAAATGCGCGCAGAAGAAAAAACTGCTTTTCCCTCAAGGACCTGAGGTTGAATTTAACATTTCAGGCGTAATTTTGATCTAGAATCTTCCTGTTGGAGTTTCCTGAGCTATCTGAAATTCCAGGTGCTCTGAGCTTGACTTTGAATTCCAGCCTAAATTTATGAATAGGGGCGACGTGTTCGCAAATGAACCAGAAAAAGGAAGAAAAAAAAAGGCAGCAGCAGAGCCGTGGTTCAAGTGGTAGAGCTCCTGCCCGAGAGTGGAAAAGCTCGGGGACGATACCTGAGTTCAAGCCCTAGGACCAATACAGACACAAACAAACAGAAAGCTGAGCAGGGTTAAATTAACATCTATTTATTCCTTTCCAATGCACCCTTAACTATGTAAGGTGGCAAAGCTGGGCTGGAAGTAAATGATTTCCCCTCGTCCCTTCTATTGAGATTTTGACATTATATCCCCCCCAAAAAAGTTCTTGCTTAAAATACTTCAAAAGAAACATTTAACCTTATATTATCTATTTTCCCCCTATAGATGTACAAGGTTGGGGTGTGTGTGTATAAATGCCAGTCTTGGGTCTTGAACTCAGGGCCTGGGCGCTGTCCCTGAGCTGCTTTCCCTCCAGGCTGGCGCTCTACCCCTTGAACCACAGCTCCACGTCTGGTTTTCTGCTGGTTCCCTGGAGATCAGAGTCTCCTGGACTTTCCTGCCCGGGCTGGCTTTGAACCTGGGATCCTCAGATCTCCCATATCTTTCCACTTGAGTTTCCTTGGCTGCAGGGTAGAGTTTCCTGGTCTGTTTTAATTGTTCTTTTTGGAGTTGGTCTGGTTTTTCTATTCTGTATTCCGGGCGCCCAGGGAAGCCATCCAGGCTTGAGTCCAGTCGCACAGGCCCTGCTCCATCCCACTTTCCTCCATGCAGAGGTCATTCTGTGGCTGCAGTTGTGCGGTTCTGGATCCACTGCAGTATTTTTCAACGCTGGTTTCTTTTATTTAATTTAAACTTTCTTTCCCCCGCTCCCCCCGACCCAGGGCCAGCAATAAAGAAATTAGAAGGGAAAGGAAATGGTATTCACCTTCACACACACCATGGGGTTTATGCACTCAAGTCTCAGGTCCTGACATGTGTTGTTGTTTTTTTCTCCTCCTCTGCCTACAAATATTGACAGGGCCCGGATTGGACTTTAAATTTGTGCCTGCACATAAACAGCTGGTTCTGAGCACCTCGTGGAAAAGAGGCTAATGGAATTCTAAGGTGCCCAGGGTGGCAGTTCTCTTCTGATCGGTGGTATATTGCACTATTGACCAAATGTCAGGCCCAGGGCCCTACGGCGACTGAATAAGCGCGTGTACACACCCTGCTGGAGCGCTCGGCCAGCCCGCCATGCTACAGGAAATCCACCCACAGGAACACAACACAAAACACCCTCCTCCGAGTGCAAATATTAACTTGTTTTTTCATTTTGGGCCTCCTCCTCCTCCTCCTCCTCCTCCTCCTCCTCCTCCTCCTTCTCCTCCTCCTCCTCCTTCTCCTCCTCCTTCTCCTCCTCCTCCTCCTCCTCCTTCTCCCCCTCCTCCTCCTCCTCCTTCTCCCCCTCCTCCTCCTCCTCCTCCTCTTCCTCCTTCTCCTCCTCCTCTTCCTCCTTCTTCATCTCCTCCTCCTCTTCCTCCTTCTCCTCCTCCTCTCTCTCCTCTTTCTCCTCCTCTTCCTTTTCCTCCTCCTCCTCCTCCTCCTCCACCTCCTCCTCCTCTTCCTCCTTCTTCACCTCCTCCTCCTCCTCTTCCTCCTCCTCCTCCTCTTGCTCCTTCTCCTCCTCCTCTTCTTCCCTCCTCCTCCTCCTCCTCCTCTTCCTTCTTCTCCTCCTCCTCCTCTTGCTCCTTCTCCTCTTCCTCCTCCCCCTCCTCCCCCTCCTCCTCCTCTTCCTTTCGCTGTCCAAACCCTGGACACCACTGGGCCAAGGTGGTTTAAGCATGGAGGCGGTGTCCTGGCCCACCTCTGATTCCTGTGTGCGGTTGTGGTGTGGAGTGGGGTCGTGGAGGATGGGGAGGGGTGGGGCGGGAGCACGGGGGGATGGATGGAGTCTGGGGTGGGGAGGAAGCAGGCAGGCGGGTGTGCCTGGCCCGTGACACACCGGCTGGGCTCTGCACACGGGCTCTGGTGTGAGGAGACGCACAGGGGCCTGGACAGGGCCAGAGCACAGCAGCTTCAACAGCCCTGCAGCGCTGCTTCCTCCCCTGCCCCTCACTCACGGGTGGGTGGTGGTGGGGAGGGAAAACACACACACACACACACACACACACACACACACACACGTACATACACACAATACACACACACACGTACATACACATATACACACACATGCATACACATACATACACATGTACACACATGTACATGCACATACAGGCATGCATACACACATACAATACACACAGAGACACACATACACACACACACACGTACATACACACGTACATACACACAATACACACATACACGCGTACATACACATATATACACATGTACACACATGTACATGCACATACAGGCATGCATACACGCATACAATACACACAGAGATACACATACATACATACACATGCATACACACGTACGCATACACACATACACACATATACACACATACACACATATACACACACATACATACACATGCATACACACATAAAATACACATACACACATACACACATACATACATACACATGCACACACACATACACACACATACGTACATACGCATACATACCCATGCATACACACATACACACATACACACACATACACACATACATACACATGCATACACACATACACACACACATACACACACATGTACAAACACATACATACCCATGCATACACACACATACATACACATGCATACAATGCATATACACACATACACATGCATACAGTACATACACATGCATACAATACATACACATGCATACACACATACAATACACATATAGATAAATTAAATACATAAATACATGCATAAATAAATCAAATACATACATAAATTAAATAAATACATACAATACACACACGCATGTATGCACACGCATGCGTGCACATGTACATACATACATGCATGCATGCATGCATATATACACACATAGATGCATTCATGCATGCATACATACACACAGATAAATTAAATACATACATGCATTAAATACATGCATACATTAAATACATGCATACACATGCATACGCACATATAGACATTAAATACATACATACATTAAATACACATGCATACATAAATTAAATACATACACACATACATGCAATACATACACACATAGATAAATTAAATACATATATACATTAAATACATACATACATACACATGCATACACACAGCGCCCAGGCCCTGAGTTCAAGACCCAGGAATGGCAATAATAATAATAATAATAATAATAATGGAGCAAGAAGAGGCTCAGGGACAGCGCCCAGGCCGTGAGTTCAAAACCCAGGACCGACACAAAGTACAAACACAGCATTGGTAATAAACCAGCATTCATCTTCCCTTCTGCTTGTAATTTTTTTTTTGCACTGTTAATTTCACAGACGTGAAATGGGTTTCAGAGTGGATTGAAGACCTGGGTGTCAGCCGGCTTCTCTCAGGCCAGTGTCTGTCTATGAGCTTCTTGCACCTTGGTGTCTCCGCATCTCCTCAGCGTCACTTCTGGTATGTCAAGGCTCCTTGTTTGCTTTCACACACTAATATTTATATTATCAGATGTGTACCACTGGTGGGTGTGTTTGTTTGCATGTGTGTGTGTGTGTATCCATGCATGTATATATATACATACACAGAGAAATACACATATCTATATAGATAGGTATGTATAGATATGTATAGATATATGTACATATGAATACATGAACATATGCCTACCTATATGTATGGAGAGACAGAGCTATATATATTTATCTATATAAGTATATATAACACATCTGTGTCTCTACTATATCTATATCTTTCTATGTCTATAGACAGGTACTTAAAATATATATTTATATGATACATACCTATAGATATGTACCATATAAATATATATCGATCTAAATACAGAGAGATCTACCTATCTATATGTTTATATTTTGGAGTTTGCCAGGTTTATCACATGTTAAACTCATTTAATCCCCACAATTATAGTCTTAAAAAAAAAAAAACCATTCTCTTGCCTGGCATGCACAAAGACCAGGGTTCAAGTCCTCGGTACCACCTACATAGAAAAAAGCCAGAAGTGGTGCTGAGGCTCATGTGGTAGAGCTCCAGCCTTGAGAAAACCCAAGGACAGTGCTCAGGCCCTGAGCTCAAGGCCCAGGACTGGAAAGACCAATCCCGTCCTCTCCTCTTCATTATGGCTTCCAGACACACAGGCCCCAGGGTCTCCTCGAAATCATCTCAGATTCAAAGCATTCTGAGAATCTCCTTCCACGCCTGCTTTGGGGTTAATCATGGTAAAGTGAACGTTGCTGCCTCACGAGCACTGTTATTTCCTCTGTCGTTAAGGGAGCAGAGCCTGATTGTAAAAGTCGGTTAATGAAGGCAGACAACACTATGGAAGATTTTATCTATTATCTATTATGGTAAATTATATGTACATAGTACATGCGTATATAATATACATAGATTAGGTTAGATCATCTTCCATAGCGTACCTGTGTAAATGATATATAATGATTCCACATATATATTTTATAATTTCACGTACAAGACGGTTGGGTGACCAGTCGAGACACTCAAGCTGCGTCTGATTTGTGTGATTCCGCCTGAGAGGTTGGTACGATCTGGTACATCCGATTCCACACAGCAGAGCAAATGAACTGGCTTCACTGTCACGGCAGAGGTGACATGCAGAAGAGGATGACAACGCCATGAGTCAGGTGGCCGGGAGTCACAGAGACGGCCTCACCCCCACAGCAAAAGAAAAGGACACAGCCACCGTTTCTAAGCACGGGGGTGGGGGGGAGAAAATGCATTTGTGGACGTGTTGAGTAACTCCTGGTTGGTGATGTCACCATGTCACCGGCACCCTCGGCGTCTCCCTTCATTCCCTGAAATGCAAAATAAGACTTTGCCGGCAAAGCGTGGGAAGCCATACAGTTAAAGAGCTTAATGAGCTGACAAACAGACTGGTATTTAGAGAGGGTTTTATTTCGGAATTCAAAATGAACAGGAGGGGATGGTGGTAAAATGAAAATATGTATGAACTGGTGGTTGGAGGGGAGGGAGGAGAGGAAAAGGCCTCTCTAATCCAAACCCTTTATAACCACTAAACGCGTCTTCTCACCACAGCACCAATGTGGGGGTCCCGGCCGGAAACAAGTATTTACAAAACAGAACTGTAGGAGACACACTTTAAAATTGGCAGGATTATTATTTATTATTATTATTATTATCTTTTTTTGCGGGTCCTGGGTCTTGAACTCAGGGCCTGGGCGCTGTCTCCCTGAGCTGCTCTCCCTCCAGGCTGGCGCTCTACCCCTTGAGCCACAGCTCCACGTCTGGTTTTCTGGTAGTTTCACTGGAGATCAGAGTCTCCTGGACTTTCCTGCCCGGACTGGCTTTGAACCTGTGATCCTCAGATTTCAGCCTTCTGAAAAGCTAGGATGACAGGTCTGGGCCTGTCCTTCGAGGACTTGAAAAATCTTCATCTGCTGGGCAGAGACTCCATATTTCTAACAAATAAATACAGGCGTGCATATACCCATCGTAGAATGGTTTATATATATACATATTACAATGACTCGGGACCTTTGGTTTACAGTCCTATGCTAAGATATTTCTGTACATACAAAAAATGGGCTGGAAAAATGATAATATATAGGATATATTTATTAACATATTATTTGTTCTCTGTTAGGTATTATTTTTATTTTATGTTATTCATTATTAGTAAGTAATGAATTCTTGTTTAGATGTCATGTATTTGCTGCACTCTATGTTCTATTGTGTAGTAACAGCACATGTGATAACATAGTACAATAAAATAAATACAAACACATAAAATAATAATGTACAATATGTTATACGTAATAATACTACGTAGGTTTTACATATATTTTTCCCCCTAATTTTGGACTGTAAGAACACCCAGAAAAATCCCATTTTTGACAAATCCTAGGAACAGGGCCCGTCATTGAAGACAACAGGGAAACTGAGTAAAGTTCCTCTGACTCTAGATATTACCCTTTCACCAGCGTACATTAATTATGGCCAGAAAGAAGAAGGAGATCAAAGTGAGTTCCAGAACCACAGAGCCCTGGGTTCAAATGATTTCATCCAACAGAGAAAAAGCCTGGGGCCGAGCTAGGATTAAAACGGTGAGAAGTTTCCATCCCTATTTAGAAGGAAAGCCAAGATAAATAAATATGCATTAATACACACGTACGTACATAAGCAGCTACACAGACGATGGGCATGCTTGTAAAGTTCTCCCATCTTCTTTTTTCCTTTTTCTTTCCTTTTTTTTTTATTTTTTGGAAGGTGAATTGGCTCCTTGGCTTCCATCCATCTGAATAACAATAAATTACACATGTTTCTTACAAGGACGATTAATATTAGTGTCCCTTTCAGGAGTAATACCCACTTTCTTTCCTGTCTGAGGCCCCAGGCTCGTCTTTCCCTTGCTGGTACAGAAGCCACATCTCCGTTCAGCAAGGTTAGACCCGAATGATATTGCAGGAAAAGGGTGTGCGGTGGTGGGGGGGTGGGGGGTGATGCCTTTTATCCATGTCTGCCAGAGATAAACGAAATTAACCGAGCTAGATAGGTGAGATAGGGGAGGCCTGCGAAGGGGATTATGGAATGGTTTCCAATGAGATCTTAATAACGACAAAAATAAAATACTAAAAAAGAAAAAAAAAACTAGCCAGTTCAGATACTCATCTACCCATCACGGGGAAGATAAAGTCTGCCCAGAGCCAGCAAGATAAAACAGGTAGATAACCCCAAGATCTTCACACACACACACACACACACACACACACACACACACACACACACACACCCCTCCCCGCCCATCTCGATGGAAGATTCCAGCCTGAAAGCGGACAACAGGGTTTTAGTTGTGTGTCTGGTTGTGTCTTTCAAATGAGGAAGAAAAGTAAACTGAGTCTCCTGGACTTTCCCGCCCCTGGCTGGCTTTGAACCTGTGATGCTCAGATCTCAGCCTCCCTGAATAGCTGGGATAACACACAGGAGACACAGATGCCCGGGTCTCCAGTATTATTCTTAACCCATGTGTTTCCTTCCTCAGAAGGAAGGCTGTACATTTCACAAGACGAACGTACAGCTTCTACCCCGGGTAATATGTCAGGAGCTTTCCGTCAACTATTTGTACAGAATATTGGTTAATACTTAGCAGAACGTGTGTTCCTGGACCCGCGGTTTATTATTGTGACAAAGAATCGATCGTACATACGGCTCTCCTTTCATTGAAATGCTCATAAAATTTTATTTTTCAAATTCCACCTTGAATGGCAATAAATGCTATTACTGTGTGCAAGACTCTGGTTCATTTTCATAAAGACAAGCAGAAGAGAAGCCTGAAGTAATTTATAAAGATCGTCAGAAAATGCTTACAAAGCCTTGTTTTCTCTTCCGGGGAGACTATAATTATTTAATGCATCTTGTATGTTTTTCTTGTACGTCTGGGCAAGTGCAGAAGGCACGTCTGCTTGCTTGAGTCTGGACTTCCTTCATGAGATAGTAAATGCACGTGCAGGACTTAAAACAAACTTTTTCCTTTTTAAAAAAATTTACATAATGAATGAATGGCTTTGGGCAATACAAGAAATGAATATTCCTGGGTAGAATTCAAAGGTGGGGGGGGCGAGAAAAAGCCTTAATAATAATAATAATAATAATAATAATAATGTCTACTTTCACACACATTAAATGCATAATATATCCCTATTTTCTCCAGAGTTTTGCCCTAGACATTTGAGTAGCACAAAGTTCCCAGGAAAGAAATCTCGTTTGTCAGTTATTCTTTGATCCTTCATATTTCAGAAAGACGGGCCGCCGGATTCAAATAACAGAATAAATGAAGCTCAAGAACGAGTCCGTTTAGTGAAACTTAAAAACTGACAAGTGACGTAGCCCTCGCCGATGTTAAAATGAGATTGTTGCACGAGAATGTTCACGCGTGCTAAGAAGCGTGCGCCCTGACACACGGTTGAAAGACAATCTCCATTTGCAAACAGTATTTGGTGCAAGAAGCCAGCAAAGGCACGGGAAATATATATTTAAAAATCACTGTCAAAGTGGCAAGGCAAACATGGAGAAACACAGATGTCTCTGGCTTCGTCCTTTGTGGTTCATTTCTAGTTATTGGGCTTATAAATTTCAATTCCCTCTTACGACTGAAGGCAAAAATATGATTATCATATCACGCAAAGTCTCCCAAGTTCTAACTGCAGCTCTGATGCCAATCCGTTGTATAAAAATGACTTCTCATATTTTCATTTCTCCACATAAGCCCTAGATGTTATACAATTAAAATATACTCCCTAGCCTTCCATTCACATTTTCTTTATTTGCTGTTATCCTCATCCCTACGTCATCCTGGGGGAAAAAAAAAAAGTTAACTTTGTTCATATGAAAAACGTTTCAAGCACCAGGTAGCATGCATCTGGGTAGTGAATTAGCAGTTCAAAAATGCATCCTGAAAATAATTTTTAAAAAATAAGCTGTGGTATCTCATGGCTGTAATTCTAACTATTCAGAAGGTGGAGATCTGAGGATCCTGGTTCGAAGCCAGCCCGGACAGGAAAGTCTGTGAGACTCTTTATCTCTCAAGATTGAAAAAAAACAGTAGCAAGTGGAGGTGTGGTTCAGATCGTAGAGAGCTAGCTTTGAATAAGGAAAAAAAAATAAAGATAAAAAGAAAAAGCTCAAGGACAGGGGCCAGGCCCTGAGTTCAAGTCCTACACCCAAAAAAATCATAATCAACAGAGATCTATAGAAGCCATCAAAGCTGGAGAAAGGAAGAGATTTCCGATTGCATTCTGGTAAACGTTGTGATTTATCCCGCTGGTTGACACCAGCCGTGAAATGTCCGAAGTTTTATTCATGAGATTAGACCATCACTACCGACAACTAGCACCTGCAAATTCCAGAGCTGTTGATTCCAGCACCCCCTTATTTACCTAGATTTATTCGACTTAATTTACAAAGCAGACCTTCAAAAAAAAAATACCAAACATGGAACCACAGGCCTAGACCTAGGAAAGGTTTGCAGACGTCAAGCTGCCTGAGAGAAAACGGAAAACGCCCAGAGCTCAACGCGTTCCAGATACTTACCGAGGAGAGGAGAGTGAACAGATCACAGACAGACAGACAGACTGACAGACTGACAGATGACAAACAGATTGATAGGCAAGGATGATAGACTGATGATAGATGATAGATAGATAGATAGATAGATAGATAGATAGATAGATAGGATGATAAAATAGATGATAGATGGATGGATGGATGGATGGATGGATGGATGGATGGATGGATGGATGGTTGGATAGATTAGATAGATAGACAGATAGATAGATAGATAGATGGATAGATAGATAGATAGATAGATAGATAGATAGATAGATAGATAGATGGATGGATGGATGGATGGATGGATGGATAGATAGATAGATAGATAGATAGATAGATAGATAGATAGATAGATAGATAGATGGATAGATAGATGGATAGATAACCTAGATGGATAGATAGATAGACAGACAGACATCTAGATAGGTAGATACCTAGATAGATAGATAGATAGATAGATAGATAGATAGATAGATAGATAGATAGATGGATAGATAGATGGATAGATAACCTAGATGGATAGATAGATAGACAGACACCTAGATAGGTAGATACCTAGATAGATAGATAGATAGATAGATAGAGAGAGAGAGAGATAGAGAGATAGAGAGAGAGATAGAGAGATAGAGAGATAGATAGATAGATAGATAGGGTGTTTTGCTTTGTCGATTGTTAGTCTTGAACTCAGGGCCTGGGCGCTGTCCCTGAGCTCCTTTCCCTCCAGGCTGGCGCTCTACCCCTTGAACCACAGCTCCATGTCTGGTTTTCTGGTGGTTTCACTGGAGATCAGAGTCTCCTGGACTTTCCTGCCCGGGCTGGATTTGAACCCGTGATCCTCAGATCTCAGTCTCCTGAGGAGCTGGGAGGACAGTCAGAAGCCGCCTGTGCCCCACCTTCAGCTCGATTACAAGCACAACTCCATCACTCGTGGTGTAAATGGTTCTTGTTCAACGAGCACAACGAGGAGACCAAAGGATTCTGAATTCACCAAGACCCAAGGGGCTGGAGAGAATGACCCAGGATGAGAGCGCTTCTCCAAGTCAAAGATGATGGGGTGTCTGTGTGTGTGTGTGTGTGTTTGCATGTGTTCAGAGCAGACACACACACGTGTACACACACACACACCCCTCATGGTTGACTAATTACCCCTCACAATCCTCTCCCCTTCAAAGAGATATTATTTGATAGCCTGGCTTTTAAATATCTATAATATACATAATATAGTATATAGTATAGTATATAATATATATATACTAAGGAACAAGCATGACTGTGTAATCCCAGAGAGAACCCAAGAGTCTGAAAATAAGATTTGGGAAGGATGCCGACGTGGATAAGGCTGGAGGTGGCGGGGGGGGGGGGAGGGGGGGAAGCTTTGTTTTCAAGGCCCGAGTTAGGGAATTGTAAATCCCCGGTTCATCAGCTTCCTCGCAGACTTTCATTTGAAACCAATGTGTGTCCCAGGGTATGAAGGAAAACAGATTATATATATTATATAGTATATATTTACATATACTATATAATACATTGTATATTATATATATATTATTTCTTTCAGCCAAAGGCTCATTTTGTGGAGTGTGTTTGACATCTTTTGGTAGCTCTGAATCGGAGCTATCGTTGAAAAGAAAAAAATATCAAGCTTTTAAGACAGTGACTGAGCCTCAGGGGTAGCGCCGAAAGCCCTGGGTTCAAATCCCAGCACCCAGATATAAATAGATAAATAAAACAAAAAATCCTCTACATTTGCTAGTGCTGGCTTGAAAAGCAATGCAAAGACCTCACTTCTACCACCCGATGGTTTGTGCAGGTTTTTAGCTTTCATTCATGCCAAGCAGAATTCTGAGTTTATAAAGATAAGGGTTTACTCTGAGAGGTTGTTGAAGTTTCAGCATGGAGGAAAACATTTCAGAATATCTTCCCCACCCACCAGGGTTGAATCTGTGTCTCATCAATGGAAGCCCCGATCATGATCGGTTCTCCATATATTATAGACACTAGATCAGGTATGTGCATTCCTATGTGTGTCTACCCAATATTATATGCTGCATACGCACGGAGGTCGTTTAATTGATGTCAAGACGTCTTGAAATGAAGACTTAATTGAAATGAAGACTTCAGGATTGGGTCCCATTAATCGAATTCAGGACATGCCCAGGAATCACCCTGCAAAAAAGAGAAAAAAGAAAAAGCAACCATGCCTCGCTCCAGCCACACGTGTGCTCCACGAAGACACACCGCCAGATGTCACCACCTCTCCGATCGTGTCCCGAGGTGGCCACGGGTGACATCCCTGGCATGGCTCTTGGTTTCCATGACTTGATGAGGAGCTGTGTCTCACCACACCACAGCCAGGATGACCTGGAAGTCCCACCTTTATTCTCGCCAAGCTCCACCGCAGGCGGGTGGGTGGAGAGGATGGCGTGCGGTGACACACACAGACGAGTCCCTGGGCTGCGATGTTAGATGCCAGACCCGGCGTGGTCCTGAGAACAC